>CAUYQV010166810.1:0-27203 GCA_963574575.1 Galagoides demidoff
ATTTCAGTTTGAAGACTGGTGTTATTTAAACCATGGTATTTGGAATTGGTATATATCAGATCCATGCAAAGCAAGGACTGTCTGTATCTGACAAAGGACTTTTATCTAGAATACATAAAGAATTCTCAAAACTCAACAGTAAAAATGAACAACATATTTAGTCAGTGGTCAAAGTATAGAAACAGACATTTCACTAAAGAGGATATGTGGATGGCAGATAAGCAAGTGAAAAGATGTTTGACTTCATTAGCTGTTAGGGAAATGCAGGTTAAATCCAAAACATGCTATTACTATATATGTATTAGAGTGCCTAAAATTAAAAAATGGTAATAATACAAAAATACTGGTGAGAATACAGAGAAACTGGATCTTTTATACATTGATAGTAGTAATGTAAAATGGTACGGCCACTCTGTAAAATAGTTGGCAGTTTGTTAAAAAACAAAACGTATGCTTATCATATAACCCAGCAATTGCACTCTTGGGCATTAATCCTAGAGAAACAAGATCTTATGTTTAAACAAAAACCCATATGCAAATGTTCGTAGCAATTTTATTCATAATAGCAAAAACCCAGAAACAACTCAGATGTTCTTCAGAGGTGAACAGTTTAACAAACTATACATTTATATGATGGAAGAGTTATTGATGTATATGGTAATTTGAATTGATCTCAAGGGCATTATGCTTAGTGAAAAAAGTCAGTCTTAGAAAGTTATGTAACATTCTTCAAATGCCAGAATTATAGAAATGGAGAACAAATTAGTGGTTGCCATGGCATAGGGTTGGGAGAGAATAGGGTGGGAGGATGAGGTGGATCTATAAAGGGGTATCACAACAGTAGTACCAAATTATTTAGTAGTGGTGGGACAGTCCTACACCTTAATTGTTCTAATGGTTACATAAATCTGTATCTTGGATACAATTTTATAGAAAGATAATTTTCATATTTTCATACATTTTCTATGAACAAATAAGTATATATAAAATCTTCTAAAATCTGAATAAGGGCTATCATTTAGTTAACACTATTGTACTTATATCCTTTTCTTGGTTTTGGTATATAAAAATGTTTTGTTTTGTTTTTTTTGAGATAGAGACTCACTCTGTTGCCCTCAGTAGAATGCCATGGCATTGCAACTCACAGCAACCTCTAACTCTTGGGCTCAAGTGATTCTCTTGCCTCAGCCTGCTGAGTAGCTGAGACTACAGGTGCCCACCACAACACCTGGCTATTTTTTATCGTAGTTGCCACTGCCTAAGTTTTAGCTGGCTGGGGACAGGTTCGAACCCCCTTGGTATATGGGGCCAGCACCCTACCCACTGAGCCACTGATGTCACCTGGCATATAAAAATGTTAACACTGGGGGATGCTGAATGTAGGGTACATTATACCTTCTGTACTATTTTTATAATTTCCTGGGAGATTATAATTATTTCAAAATAAAATTATTATTTCTTTTAAAGGCCTTCTTGAGAGCCAGTTATACATCATTTCTGTGAAGCAGATGTCCCTAGTTTCTTATTGTGTTACTTGCCTGTCATCTCACAGCTTAGAAAGTGACTCAGTCCTCTCAGACTTTTCCACCTGCTTTGGCACCCAGTCTGAATCCTCTATCTGGGTGCAGGGAGAGCAGTTGTTGTTTTAGCCCAAAGAATCAGAATGTGGTGTCCTATAGATGTGATTACTCTGCTAAGAGCTTGGTCTTTCTAAAGAGACTTTTTGGTTGGTGTTTCTGTGGAGTGCTTATAACTGGAGCGAGAAACCTGTAGGTAATAGATGAGCAATTTGAAGCTGACAGCTGCTCATCATCCTGCTTTTTATAAATATCTGTGCCTTTTAATTTTTCTTGGAAAACAGATACACAAACCACTGTGACTTTTCAGACTCTTTACAAGAATTACCTTCTAAAAATGGGAAGAAAACATGGAGTGTCACATGTATAAAATATTTAATTAATGTCTTCTATTCACCTCTAACAGAACTTCATTTTAAAAATCTTTATATGTGTGTGCGGTGGGGCAGGATTGAAAGGAAATTGTTTGAGATTTGAGTATAGTAGTACATACAGCAATTTAACCATTTCAAACAGTTGGACAAATTGTACACCTGCAGTTAGATTGACAGTAATGACAGTGATTTAATTTTCATCAGCAAATTACTCCAGCTCTAACAGTTCTTTCCCACAGTTTTCTACATCCAAGTTTCCCTGAAATGTTATTGGTTGGGTAGGCCAAGACATTCTGTGATTGTGAAAGGTAGAGTACCAGCGTGTGGATTATTTTGCCTTAGAGCTCAGCTGTTCCATGTGAGGTTAGGGTTTGAAGGTGAGCTTTCTTGGCTTCCCCTAACCTCAGTGATTGCAATAAGATGTTCCATTCTTCCTTAACACTAGTAATTAGACTTGCAAGTGAAATCTGGAAAATCTTGATTGTGTTTATGGGACAAGGCCTGTATGGCTAGATTCTGAGAGCTCTATTCTTTGAGCATCTTAGAAAGTATTAGGATTTTTGATAGTGCATGTTAGAGAAGATTGGGAATCCTGGATCAACAATCTTTTCAGGATGGACTTCCGTGGTAGATTACTGATTTCTTGGGGAGATGTTGCCAATTGACTTAATCAATCATCTCTTTGCTTCTATCCTTAGGCAAGGCAGGCTGAGGTAAAGCGGCTCTTCCGCCCCATTGAGGAGCTAAAGAAGGAGTTTGATGAGCTGAATGTTGTCATTGAGACTGACATGCAAATCATGGTACGGCTGATCAACAAGTTTAATAGTTCCAGCTCCAGCTTGGAAGAGAAGATTGCTGCACTCTTTGATCTCGAGTATTATGTCCATCAGGTACTGTATTTCTTTGTCTTGAAGTCTGAGTTTTAAATAACAGTTGCCAAAGTAAATGTTCTTCCTCTAAATCCTAAGAAAATAGTAACAGAATCTTTACTTCTTTCCCAGGGAATAGAGTATTTTTAATCTAGATCCTATTGTTTATTGTAGCAAGATACATTCTTCTTCTTCATCTTTTTTTTTTTTTTTGAGAGACAGAGTCTCACTTTGTCACCCTTGGTAGAGTGTCATGGCATCATAGCTCACAGCAACCTCAGACTCTTGGACTCAAGCGATTCTCTTGTCTCAGCCTCCCAAGTAACTGGGACTATAGGCACCTGCCACAATGGGGGTCTCACTCTAGCTCAGGCTGGTCTTGAACTCGTGAGCTGAGGCCATCTATCTGCCTCATCCTCTCAGAGTATTGGGATTACAGGTGTGAGCCACCCTGCCTAGCTAATAAGATAGATTTTTAGAGGCCAGAACCACCCCCTTTTCATGTGGAATGAAATTCTTGTCCCATGTAACCTATAATCTGAAAGGGGAAGCTAATTATATAATGAACAACTGAACAAATAAATGATTAAATGGTAAGACAATTTAAGATGATGATAAGGGCTCACCCAAAGGGTGCTGTAGGAGTATATAATAGGATGATGTAGAGCTTAGTCAGGGGCAATAAGGAAGGTGTCTTAAAGGATATGACATTCAGGGTAAGCATTAAAAGGTGATTAGCAGTTGGCGAGGTGAAGAGGGAAGACTATCACCTCTTGCAGGGAAGGGCAAACTATCACCTGTAATCCAAATCTGGCCTGATGCTTCCTTTTGTAAATAAAGTTTTATTGGAACACAATGACTCCTATTTCTTTATGGATTGTTTCAAAGCCATTTTCATGCTTCAATGGCAGAGTTGAGTGGTTGTGACAGAGACCATATGGCTTACAAAGTCAAAAATGTTTACAATTAGACTTATTAGGAAAAGTTTGCCAGTCCTTAGATTAGAGCATTTCAGGTAGAGGAAACCCCATGTGAAAGCTTTGGTGGCAGAGTAAGCTTGGTGAGATTGAGGGCCTGGAAAAGATTGGAGTGATTGGGGCACAATGGCCAAGGGAGGAATATCATAGATAATGCAGGAAGGGTCAGGAGTCAGAGAGGTGAGGTTGGGAAGGTCATGTTTGTTATGGTTTTAGCCATAATGGGAGACTTTGAAGCAGAGAAGTAACTGATTAGACTTATAATAGCTAATGTTTATTATTATATACCAGACACTACCTCAGTGCTTTGTATACATTAATTGATTAACTTCCATAGGTGCCCTGTGAATAGGCATCACTATTAATTCCAGTTTATAACCAAAGAAAATAAAGCACAGAGAGGTTATGTAATTGCTAAAGATCTCCCAACCTAGTTGAATGGTAGAGCTGAGATTTGCAACCAAGACCTTTTGACCGTAAACTTTGTGCTCTTAAACTTTTGACCACTTTGCTTCTCAAAGGAAATTGGTACCTTTTGAATGTAGC
The DNA here is from genome assembly GCA_963574575.1 of Galagoides demidoff. Classification (NCBI taxonomy): domain Eukaryota; kingdom Metazoa; phylum Chordata; class Mammalia; order Primates; family Galagidae; genus Galagoides; species Galagoides demidoff. Next base: position 4,344 of record CAUYQV010166810.1, read on the forward strand.
TCAAAAGGGCATAAGTGGAGCTAAGAAGGAGCCAAGAGAAGCCATTCATTTATTCAGTAGATAAATTTAGTGAGTACTTGTTAAGTCCTATGCACTGTTTCAGGCATTGGAGATACGTCTGTGAACAAAATTGGAGCTTACCTTCTAGCAGTGGTAAATGATTAACATAACAAATCTGTAAATATATGATAAATTTGAAGAGACAAATATTATGGAAAAATACAAGGTAGATCAGGATAGAGATTGCTAGTGTTGAGGAGTGTTTCAGGTAGAAGAAACAGCAAGTGCAAAAGCCCTGAGGTGGAGCATACCTAGTATTTGAGGAACTGCAGGAGGTCAGTGTGGCTGGAACTGAGAGACCATTAGAGGTAGAAGCAGAGAGTTAATGGAAGGAAGAACATAGAGGCCCTTGTAGGCCATAGAAAAGAGTAAACTTGGATATTATTGTAAGATGTTGAGCAAAAGAATGACATGATCTGACTTAACTTTAAAAGAATCTTTCCAGCTGCTGTGTTGAGAATTAGACGCAGGTGGGAGTATGGATAGAAGCAGAGCCAGATAGGATGCTATCGTGGTAATCCAGACTAAGGACAGTGGTGGCCCAGGTGGCTGTGTAGTTATAATCAAAAGCTTATTTGAGAGCCTTATCAAGGCATAGATGCTTGGTATCCTCCCATGCACGCCGGTGTCCTTGTTCTCTATAAACTAACCTAAAAGACTTTCTTTCTTTAGGATTTTGCCAGCTTCTGTGGTAAAAAAGGATAAGTGTTCAGTGTATCTGCAGGAATTATGGGGAAGCTTCTTCATCTTTCTTTTCTCATAACTCTTTATCAAGCCTCAAATAACAAGACCATGATCCTCTTAGAGAAAAAAATGAACTGGATTCTTGTTCCCCTTTCTAGTTTTGTTCTCCAGAGTAAAAAACAAAAACTCCAACTTTTCCATTAAAAATAGTTAAAGGATTAAGGATCCTGGGGGTCGTTGGCCAACTCAGTCCTGCTGTGATGTTGACAGCTTTTATTTTTTAACAAACTTGGATGGATCTTTAGATATCAAGTTTCTATAGGCGCTTACTTTAGTTGCTCATGAAATATCAGTATGACTGGACATCTTATCAAACCTGGACGGTAGTGAGTACACAGAAGGCTTGGGTTAGCAGTGCCCCAAGAAAGTTTTTTTTTCCCCTTGCAGGTCCTCTGGTCCCCTTAGCAATGTAATAATACCTAGGGTGATAACCCTTTGCTTCACAGCTCACTGGATGGGGGGGTAAACAATTTCTTGCACATCAGCAGACTCAGTCTGAGGTCATCTCAGCAGCCATTCTCTGGGTAGAAGCCAAGCTTGTCTGTTGGCAGCAGGTCATGAATGTTCTGGATCATTGGTGTTTTCTTTCCCTTCATTTTATTTCTAGCGTTCTCTGATAGAATATTGGTCTTTTGGCTCGGCGCCTGTGGCTCAATTGGCTAAGGAGCCAGCCACGTACACCTAAGGTGGCGGGTTCGAATCCCCACCTCAGGCCCGCCAAACAACAATGATGGCTGCAACCAAAAACTGGCCGGGCGTTGTGGCGGACGCCTGTGGTCCCAGCTACGTGGAAGGCGGAGGCAGGAGACTCGCTTGAGCCCAGGAGTTGGAGGTTGCTATGAGCTGTGATGCCATGGCACTCTACCCAGGGGGATAGCTTGAGACTCCATCTCAAAAAAAAAAAAAAAAAAAGAATATTGGTCTTTTGATTGGAAGAGTAAGGTTCTTGGTTTAATGTGGTCCATCAGACTGCTGTGCAGCAATGTTAAGCTGTGATTTCACTGGCAGAATAAATAAGATACAACTCAGCTGGGAGTTCGAGTTGTGATGAGGGATTTGGGTGATATACTGCTAGTTTCAAGGAAGATAAGATTTTTCTAGCCAGGACCTTCCCCAGTCGCCTCCCATTCCAGTCACTGAATGGAGTTTTGAGGAACCACAGGCTTCAAGGACCTGAACTGGGTCTGCCCAAGGATTCCTCACAGCTATATTTGAATTATTAATAAGATATATGAAAAGCAAAACCATGTGAGTGGAAAATAATTTGTGAGTTATAGCAGCCTCTGTACCCTCACCTACCCTGGGCCTGTGTATTTGTCTTTCTTTACATGACTCCTCAGTTAGGGACCATTTCTCCCTTCCTCTCTTTCCTGTTCATCTCAGTGCTTTGCTTTTTCCTTTTCTCCTGAGTGTTAGCATAGCTCCCTTCAGTCACCTTCCTAATACCCTCCTCCTTTACTGCTCTCTCTGCCTATCCTACCCCATCCTGAGGGCATATTGAGAAAAGTTCTGGCCCCAGACGTAGATGGGGAGCTGTGGACCTGGGCTCTGGCCATGCCTTCTCTTGCATGTCACTGGGGAAGGCCCAGATTTGATGTGCACTGGGCAGAATGACTCTTCTCTTCCTCGCTATTAGTGAAATTTAAAAAATGAGAAAACATCTTGAAAAGGTTGAAGTGCTTACGTAAGTGTCAGCATTTATATCACACTGAATTACCATTGGAGTAATATAGATAACCTGAATCTAGAACAGAACCTCTGTGACTCTGGGCTGTGTTGCTTTGGGGCTGACAGAATGTCAGTGCCTCTGCTAGGAATTTGTACTACTTTGGTTAGCGGCCATTCCAGGCATCCAGTGACAGGATTCTGAGCCATGGTTTTGCATTCAGAATATTTGGAAGGACCACAGGATGGTGGTGAATGCTTTTTTTTTTTTTTTTTTTTGAGACAGAGCCTCAAGCTGTTCCCCTGGGTAGAGTGCTGTGGCATCACAGCTCACAGCAACCTCCAACTCCTGGGCACAAGTGAGTCTCCTGCCTCACCCTCCCAAGTAGCTGGGACCACAGGTGCCCGCCACAATGCCTGGCTATTTTTGTTGTTGTTGTTGTTGCAGCCATCATTGTTGTTTGGCGGGCCTGGGCTGAATTTGAACCCGCCAGCTTAGGTGTATGTAGCTGGCGCCTTAGCCACTTGAGCCACAGGCGCCGAGCCGTGAATGCTTATTTTTGAATCAGAGCATGTGAGCAAAGAAGGTGCTAATGTCAACAGAGCACCCAATGATGGGTCTCCCTAGTTAGCTGGGCTCTGACTCAATAACCATTCCTGTTCATAAGTACAGACTAGGGCAGAAAAATTCCCACCGCTGCCTGGGGCTGCATGCAGAGCAGATTTCTTGCTTACTTCACAATCTGGTTTGGCCATTATTTCAGGTTTGTGGTACCAGGGGCCCTTCTATTTTGTTGGCACAGACACCTCAGATTGCCTTTTCATTCATTTTGGAGTTTTATTTTAGGATCATTTTTTCTGTTCAAATTCATATTCATTTCAACAGTCATTTATTGAGCCCCTAACCATATGCTCGGTATTATTCTAGTCATTGGTGCTACAACAGTGGACAGATAGTCAAGGAATTCTTGCCCTCATGGATTTTCTTTCTTTCTTTTTTTTTTTTTTTTTTGGAGACAGAGTCTCATTTTATCACCCTCGGTAGAGTGCTGTGACGTCATAGCTCACAGCACCCTCCAACTACTGGGCTTAGGCGATTCTCTTGCCTCAGCCTCCGAAGTAGATGGGACTACAGGTGCCTGCCACAACGCCCGGCTATTTTTTTTTTGGTTGCAGTTTGGCCGGGGCTGGGTTCAAACCCACCACCTCGGTGTATGGGGCCAGCATCCTACCCACTGAGCCACAGGCACCATCCAACCCTCATGGATTTTCTATCAGAACATATGTGAATGATCTTTCAAGTGGTAAAAACAGGTTAGGCCCACCCAGAAACATTGGCAGATTCAAATACTGTTCTTGACACTCAGTTTCTCTGTCATAGCCCTCATCCAGTGCAGAGTCAAGGACACAGTCAGGTAGGAAATGGCTCTGTGCACCTGAAGGAGAAAGGTGGGCAGCAGTCACATTGTTGTTGGGCTTTAGTTCCCTGAGTTTTCCAGATGATTTATAGAGTGAGTTTAGCATTTGCGTAAGAGACAGCCTTTATAGCAACAAAGATACTTTTGACCTACTAACAGGTCAAACAGGATCCAGTGACATTTCTCAGGAAGTTGAAATTTTTGGTCCTGGATACTAAGTGAAGCTTGAGGAATGAGATCCCCTTTGAAATGGGGAGAGAGAGAGAGAGTTTGGACTTGGGGATTTAAATGATAGCCTAGACTAGTGCTATCTGATAGAACTTTATGTAATGATAAAAATGTTCTGCACTGTCTAATACGTACCTGCTAGGCGGTAGCACAGCCTAGATGAAAGCCTTTGGAAGAGTGATTTTCATGCAGATTTTATCATGAATGTCCTCAGAAGAAATCAATCTTAGATGGAAGAGGATACTGTTGTTATTCCTCTCCTAACATTCTTGTGGCACTATCCCCCATTTCTCAACAACAGGCCTTATATAGTCCCTGACTTCTAATTAAAAATCAGCTTAAAAAAATATTTGTTCCCTCTATTGCCATTGGGGTCCCATTGGGGTCGGACATCAACAGGAAGCATGGCACCATTTAGTGGTGCTGATGATGCCAGATTCTTTGTGTTAACAGCTTATACATTAAGAGTAAGCTTTATGACTCACTACAGTATTAGAATTTTCCAGGACATGTTTGGCATAAGCAATAGCTAGGTGCCATTTCTGCTGATTCCCACGCAGGTACTCATAAATCATTAGATGAATTAGGAGTACTCAAATTTAAGATTATTTAACAATTTAACTTGTTTTTGTAAACTGTTTCTCAGTAAGAAAGGCCACTATCGCTTTTTACTTGGCTTTTAAATTTGGCTTTGGATAGTTACCAGAAAAAAGGCTATAAGAAAAGCTTTTCTTTCCTTGATGGCTGCACTACACTAAAAAGTGCCTTTGTTGCAGATGGACAATGCACAGGACCTGCTTTCCTTTGGTGGCCTTCAAGTGGTGATCAATGGGCTGAACAGCACAGAGCCCCTGGTGAAGGAGTATGCTGCATTTGTGCTGGGGGCTGCCTTTTCCAGGTGAGCAGTGTGGATGGATGTCCCATTGGCCAGGATTGTTTGGCTTAATTGGCTTAGAAGAAGGTTATCATTGAATTTGTACACATCTTTACCCACATTTCAGTGTAATACCAATGAAACTAGAGTGAGAATTTGACTCTGCCCAAATAGATAGGAATTTTTACCCATGTTGTCACCATCTCTGATTCTTCCCCCGATGTGTAGATGTTTAATAACATATTTTAGGTCACATTCTCTGTTTTATTCAAGGCCAAAAAAAAGTTAGACCAACGATAGCTAGTGGGGAGGGGAATAAACTCTAAGAGTTGATCCTTTTGGCAATAAAGCTATATCTGGTGATGAATAAGTGATGAACTTGATCAAGGAGAGTCTTTTGAGGGGAATGTGCCTTCCTCTGGTTGTCTGGAACCAATCTATATGCAGTCAGATTATCATACTCTCTGGGTTGGGAGTTCTTCAGAATTTCAGTTAATCTGGTTTGTGATAGAAAACTGATCAAGGCCAGAGAGTGAGGAAGCAGCATCTTGAAAGAGTGGCTGCAGATCGTTAATACTCACCCTAAAAAATGTCAAGATGTCTTTGTGGAAGCTATAGTTCCTCTCATTTTTGAAAATCTGCTGTTGGTTAGGACCATTTATACTTCTAAACAGGAACAAATATTCTGATTCTTGCAAAAAGGGTATGGATGGTAGTTATTATGGGTTGCCTTGTTTTAGGGGTCCTGATGTTAGAGGAGAAAGACTGAATATATTTACCATTGCAGATTTTTTTTTTTTGAAAACATTTCCTTTGCCCTTTTTCATGTTTATCTTTTAAATCAGAATCTCAGTCTGATACCCTCTCACTCTGATAGGGTTCAGCATCTTTTCTTAGTAAATTAAGGGATAGAGCTGGGAAGGCTAAATGAGTTGTTCCTTGAAGAGAGGTTGAAAGTGCTGCAGACCTTGGTTTCCTTTATCACCACTCTGCCTTGATCTTCAAGCCCTGATTTCCTGTGGTTTTGTTATTAATAGTTAGGGCTCTGGCTGCTTAAGGCATTTCCACTCCCTTTGGTCTTACCTCCCAGAGCTAGCTTCTCCCAGGAATCCCAGGGAAATCTGTACAGCCACTGGAAAGGTGGAGAGTTTGTCATTGGGTAGCTATGGTTTCAGTCCTAGAGAAGACCAAAGCTTTAGCCTCATAAGGCTTTAGAGGCTTGAGAACTTCCCTAAGGCTCCCTTGTTGGTTCTCAAGCCAGAAAAGAACTAAATCAAAAATTGTTAACCTCTCCCTCCAGACCATTTTTTTAAATCTCTATCTTACTCCCAAGTATTTTCTTTTCTTTTTTTTTCTTGACACAGAGTCTCAAGCTGTCGCCCTGGGTAGAATGCTGTAGCATCATAGCTCACAGCAACCTCCAACTCTTGGGTTTAAGTGATTCTGTTGCCTCAGCCTCCCAAGTAGCTGGGACTCAGGCACTTGCTACAGTGCCCAGCTATTTTTTGGTTGTAATTGTCATTGCTGTTTGGTGGGCCTAGGCTGGGTTCAAACCCGCCAGCTCCACTGTATGTGGCTGGTGCCCTAGCCACTTGAGCTACAGGCACCGAACCCCAAGTATTTTCTTTTTTCTTTTTCTTTTTTTTTTTTTTTGAGACAGAGCCTCAAGCTATCCCCCTGGGTAGAGTACTGTGGCATCACAGCTCACAGCAACCTCAAGCTCCTGGGCTCAAGCGAGTCTCCTGCCTTAGCCTCCCAAGTAGCTGGGAACACAGGCGACCGCCACAACTCCCGGCTATTTTTTTTTCTGGTTGCAGCTGTCATTGTTGTTTGGCAGGCCCGGGCTGGATTCGAACCCGCCACCTTAGGTGTATATGGCTGGTGCCTTAGCCACTTGAGCCACAGGCACTGAGCCAGTATTTTCTTTCTGTATTTAGTATGAACAAATTACTCTACATATCCTTTGCCATTACTTCTGGAAATAACTTTTCTTGAGGTAAAGTATGTAGCATCTTCACGTTATATCCTAGTTAAAGGGGATAAGTAAATGACTTGAGCCACATTCATTGGGCCTAGCAAACTGTCACTCACTCAGAGGCTGTGGCAATATGTGGTGTTATTAAGACTTTTCTGTGTTATGAGCTTTAAGACCATATTAACACATATGCAGCATCACTAAAATTTAAATAGAGAAAAATAGAAAATATTGTAATTTAGTGTTTTGGTGGTAAGCAAACTGCCATATTCAAAATGCTATAGTTGAGTTTTTGATGGCTCACTGGAGGGCTGTTACAGTGACAGTATGGTATGGTGCCAGAGCTTTTGGAAGCCAACAGCAGGCTCCCAGACACTATCAAAATGTCAATGTTTTATGCAAAGGAGAACTTGATGCAAGGTAAGAATAGTTCTATGTAAAGAGGCAGTGCTTTAACCTGATAGTCATTATTTACTTTTTTTTAATAGAAGATTTTTATTTTTTAAATTCTCTCTTTCATGAGTTCTAAGCTTTTTCTCCTGTTTCCTGTTGAAACCAAGAGCTTGAGGCTACTAGGGAATGGAAAATATCCCCAAGACACCTGTCAGTTTCAATGTTCTGTATCTCTTAGAATTTGAGCTTTCTATTATATTTGCCTTTAGAATTTCTCTTAATTTTTTGCAGAGCCTCTACATAAAGAATATGACATTATATTATTTTAATTTTTTTCAGATTAATAGAAAGGTACATACAATTAGGTTATGTTGTTTGCGTTTGTTAGGTAAAGTCTAGGTTGTAGTTGGGGAATACGATATTATTAATTTCACTCCTGTAGCAGTGGTCCTACAGTTTCTTGTCTGCTAAATTGGACATTTAAAGGAAATGTTTAAGATTTAACCCAGCATCTTCAGATATTTTGGACTAAAAGTCTTTCTTGGGAAATATAAAGTCAGTACTGCAAAGGGCCGAGATGAGTGGATCTCTTGAGCTCAGAAGTTCGAGACCAGACTGAGCAACAAAGAAACCCCTGTCTCTAAAAATAGCTGGGCATGGTGGTGGGCACCTGTAGTCCCAGCTACTTGGGAAGCTGAGGCAAGAGGACTGCTTGAGCCTAACAGTTTGAGGTTGCTGTGAGCTCCGATACCACAGCACTCTGCCAAGGGCAACAAAGTAAAACTCTGTCCAGAAAAACAAAAACAAAAGAAACTAAGACTTCGATTCTGAAGAGGGAGGCATCACTTTGCTTAACGAACTTGTCCCCTCACCATTTCTTTTGAATTCATCTCTATAATGTACCCCTGCCTCATTTACATCCTCTATGTGGCTACCTTCAGATTTTTTTCATTATTAGTTACCTCTTTCTTAATTTCTTCCTTGCATAACCCCAGCCCACAAAGTTCTTTCCTTTATCTTCAATTTCATTAGCACTTGTCTGTTTCTAAACTGATTCTTGATACATCTCCTTCTGTACTGTAAGCCAGTTCTCTAATCTACTTCCCTAACAGAACTGAAAGCTTCTCGAGCATGAGAACTGGCATCCAAGTCTATGGGATGCACAGCACAATATAAAGGGCAAGTTTCATATGGCTGCTCAGAGCATAAATGGTTTAAAACAAAAACTGAAATCATCGAAGACTGGTATGAGGAAGGAAGACACTAAGAGTAAAGAAGCTTTTTAAAATTTTCTATACTTTTATTTTGTTTGGTCAGCGATAGCTGCTGCAGCTCTGCAATAGCTGTAGTCAGGGCAGGAAAAAGTAGGTGAGGTCTCCTTACTATCTTTTTTTTTTTTTTTTTTTTTTGTAAGTATAAAATCCTTCCCAGAAGGGTCCTAGCAAACATCTCTTTGTCTCATTGGTCAGAAGAGGATCACAACCACAGAGAATGTGATTACCATGGTTGGCTTAGACTATTCATGACTCATTTCCTAGCATTGGGAGGGGGACCTGCTGCCTATGTTGCTGCCCTCACAATATTGAAGTTCCTTAAAGTAGATGGCAGTGGTGGTTTAGTAGACAAGAGTAGTAGAAATATAAATGCATAGGACTTGTTCACCAAGTTAATGAGAAAATGAAGGGAGAAACAAAACTCAAATATCTTCAAATGTTTGGGTAAACTACATTAATCAAAGTGCCAAGGACAGATAAAAAGTTTGTGGGAGGAAAAATTTAGAGACAGTAATGAGCTTTACTTTCTTCTCCTTGAGTCTGAGGTACAATCAGATGCTCTGGTAGAAACTTAGGATGAGAACAAGGAGAAAGGTCAGACTTAAATGTAGACACTGGAATCATCCACAACAAGGCTGGATTTGAAACCACAGGAATAGATGGAACCATTAGGGAAGGAAATGAAAAAAGAGAAGTGAAACAAGGCTGAAAAATCTTGGTGAGTGATTTTAATTAGAGGATAGTATGAATTTGATGTTGCTTTAAAAAGAGAAAGAGGGATTGATTAATTACAGACATCCCTAAACCTGGGGGCTATAACGACATGATAGCCAAGAAGAAAAGTTTCCAAGGGAAAATAGTGGCCAACATTGTTGACTAATAAAGAGATGTTAGTGAGGCCAGTACTCTTGAAAAATTTCTGAGGTGGTAGGGATTGTTGGAATCCCTATCAGATAATTGGAATAGTGGTTTTGAGTACATTGACATAATACTCACATGCACTCATTTGTATTCCTTTTTGACTATTCTTTTAAAACGTTTGGAAATAAAGGGAGGGAAAGTATAGGTTGATAAATGGGAAGTGTTGAACAAGCTGATGGACAGGTTCAGTGGCTAGGTCCTGAGTAAATCTTTGGGCTAAGGGGAAGAAGCCTAGAGAGTAAGGAAAGAGTAAAGAACCATGACAGGGGAAAACAGAATGACAAGCAGAGGCTGGAGGTCACAATAAGAACAAAAAGCATGTTCAACAGGAGACATGAAGATGTGAAGATGTAATAGAGGTGGTCAGACAATGTGAGGTTTTGGAAAAATTAGGAAATGAGTTTCAAGATATCTAGTCAATGGCAGAAGTAAACATGCAGACCAATGGAATTATGAATGCCAGTCCCCAGTAAGCTCACAAAAGCCATCAGGAAAGAGAGGGGAGAAGATGCAGAGGAGCATTGAAATTTATTGAGAGCGGCAGGAAAGAAACCCTGAAAACTGAAGGCCAGCAGATGGAAATGAGACATGGCGATATAAAACTGACCAAATGCTTAAAAATTAACTGGTAAAATCTTAGCGAGAAGAGCACAACTGAGGAAACTAGAGAGCCAATTAAACATGAGGTGAGAGGGTACAGGTCGTGGGGGAACATTAATTTTGTAAAGGGATGTATATAACCCAAAATGTGCCAACGAGGTTCCAAGGAAGATGCCAAGAAAAAAGGAGAGAACAGAATCCTGTTCCAGGGATCCACCATAATGAAATATAATCTCACCATGGCTGATGGCACGTGTACATTTCTTTTTGTACTGGGCTCAGTTCCATGGCATCCTGCAAACTGTGGATAGTTCAGACAAAAGCTCTGCATACATGAATGCTTATAAGCCTGTGTAATTGCATAATAATTCATACATGTGCATATGAAAATGTGGGTTATTAAAGATGTATTTAGGACACCCAAAGTGACTGATGCAGGGACATGAGAACAGCAAAGCTCATGCTGCTTGGGGCAGGCACACCAGTTTCTTGATAATTTAACTCCTATTAAAAGGTAAAGGTTATATACAGGGAGATTAAGAGGAAAACAAACGCAGGCATCAGGGTCAGGCACAATGCCTCATGCCTGCAATCATATCACTTTGGGAGGCCAAGACAGGCAGCTGGTTTTCTTTTCTTTTCCTCTTTTTTTTTTTTTTCCTGTCTTATTCTGTCACCTTGGGTAGAGTGCCCTGGTATCATAATTCACAGCAAACTCAAACTCTTGTGGTCAGGTGATCCTCTTACCTCAGCCTCCTAAGTAGCAGGGACCATTGGCGCCTGCCATAGGACTGGCTAATTTTTTTCTAGTTTTAGTAGAAATGGGGTCTTGCTCTTCCTCAGGAGGGTTTCAAACTCTTGAGCTCAAGCAATCCACCCATCTCAGCCTCCCGGAGTGCTAGGATTACAGGCATGAGCCATGCTGCCTGGCTCTAGCAGCCAGTTTTCTGAGAAGTAAAACCAAAACATTACAGAAAGCTGCACTATCTGTGAAATTCACAAGACCTTTCTAAGACTTCTTAACACAGAAACACAAATGATTTGTCTGGGACTCCAGACATTCCCGGTAAGTCAGATTGCAGATTAACACAGGTGCCATTGTGAGATGAAATTGAATCATAGAAATCCAATGAAGATAACCTACTTGAAGAAGGAGAAAGAAGATTTGAGGAAAAAAAAACATGAAAAGATAAAGCTGCTAAAAGCATCAGCACCCTTATACCTGGGTATCTTCTTATGCAAGAACCTGACCTATCTTATACGTGGGCAACAAGCAACAGAAAATGAACTGTGTGGCCTATAAGTAAGTGTGAATAATATTTTAAAGGAATACATTTTACTTTACTGGTCATGTAACATTCAGTAGCCATGTCAGTTGAATTTATGTGAGCTCTCTTTGATCTTGGAATAATTGCTTCATGTTTAACACCAGGGAAGAGATCTCTTCATCCATAGAAATGGAAGCATTTAACATTGCTTGCCGAAGCAGTTAACCCAGAAAAGCAAATAAATCCTATCATGAGGCAGTTAAGATTAGCACCAAGAAAGCCGTAGTAGCATGAGTTGTTTTTTTTTGTTTTTTTTTTTTAATGACAGTCTTACTCTGTCACCTAGGCTAGAGTGCTATGGTATCATAGCTCACAGCAACCTCAAACTTCTGGGTTCATGAGATACTCTTTGCCTCAGCCTCTCAAGTAGCTGGGACTATAGTTGCCTGCCACAAGCCTGGGTAGTTTTTCTATTTTTAGTAGAGATGGGGCCTCATTCTTGCTCAGGCTGGTCTCAAACTCCTGAACTCAAGCAATCCATGCGCCTCAGTCTCCCACAGTGTTAGAGTTACAAGCGAGAGTCACTGCACCCAGCCCAATAGTATAAGTATTTTAATAGTAGAGACAATGAGGAGGATAAAAGTTTGTATTGTAGAAAGAAAAGCAATTAAGAATTTTCATATAGTGAAAACTTATAAAGGCACATCATGATGAGGGTGATGATGATGTTGAAACCACTTTATTATTGACAAGTGCTTTAAAACCATTTTCATAAGATGTGCATTATTTGATACTCAAATTTATGAAATACATAGAACACCTATTAAAAAGGTGAGCCCTGGGGGCAGCACCTGTGGTTCAAAGGACTAGGGCGCTGGCCCCATATACCAGAGGTGGCGGGTCAAACCCAGCCCTGGCCAAAAACTGCAAAAAAAGAAAAAAAAAGATGAGCCCCATGCACACACAGAGAGGAAACAGTAAAGACTACACTTGAAAGTAGATTTTCTCACTCTAGGTCCAGTGGTCTGCCTAGTCTTCCTAAACACACACATCTGGACTGACTGAACAGTATTCTTCTTATCCACCCACAGAAAACTAGATGGAATGACCTCTAGATAACATCCATAGCCCTAGAACTGCCATGATTCCAGGGTGCTCAACTATCCTTTGAATGCTTTCCTGACAAAGAGCAAGCTCATCCATCACTGTGTGCACATGCACATATCTGGTAGGTATGTGCACATCTATTCAGTAGGAGTGGTTAGGAAGGTACAGAACCAATACTTAGGACATCTGTGGGAGGTAGATAGGCTGATGATGTCAGAGCATTCCAGACATTCCTTTTTTCTATGTTCCAGATTACCCAACTATCCTGGGAGCTGAGCTTTCCCTCTAATCCTATTTTTTGAGCATAATAAAAGACCCCTGACAGATTAGATCAGTGCTGCATTGCCTCAATCTGCCACTCAGTGCATGAGTCAATGCATGCCTCTCCATCTTTATGCATTAAGTTGGTGTGAAGTCTCTTTTTTCCTTCAGCTCTCAGCCTGGGTCAGGGTCCCCCAGGAACACCAACAGACATCAAGAGCAGATAATGAGCTAGGCAGATTGTTTCACAGCTGTAATCACAGTGGTTCACAACTTTGGGAGGCAGAGGCAGGATTACTTGAGGCCAGAAATTTGAGGTTACAGTGACAATTACAACCAAAAAGTAAAAATGTATGATGATGCCGTTGCACTCTAGCCTGAGTGACAGAGTGATACCTTGCTTGTCTAAAAAAGGAAAAAAAGAAGAGTTATTAAGGCCATTTGGCCTTGAATGGAAGGGGAAAAAAATGCCTCCAAATCTTAAGAGTTTGTTTCTTAGGAAAACTGAGTCTGCCGTGGTTCCTGGAAAAAAAAATGCTAGCACATATAAAAAAGTCTCGTTAGAAAATCAAATCCACATTTGATCAAACTTCTAGATCTGTCTTCTGATTTAAAGGAAATATTGGGGATGGGGATATGTTAAACAATGGACTTGTAATTAGCAAAGGCTGGACCGTGGGAAACTGTAGAAAAAATAAGCTACAAGAAGAAAGTAAAGAGGTGGAATGATCTATAAATTTAAATATAATGAATAGTGTATTGGATCTTGACCGAATCAACAATTAATAGATAAACTGACAACATTTAAACAATAACTCAACGTTTGAGAATATTAAGGATACTAAAAGTTTTTAGTGTGAAATGGTATTTTTTCAGCCCTTTTACAACAATATGTTGAAACATTTATACTTACCTGGAGGAGGTGCATTATTACTATTTTTTAGACAGTCTCATGTTATCACCCTCAGTTGAATGCTGTGGTATGATAGCTCACAGCAATCTCAAATTCTTGGGTTTAAGTGATGCTCTTGCTTTAGCCTCCCAAGTAGCTGGGACTACAGGTGCTTGCCACAACACCTGGCTATTTTTACTTTTTGGTTGTAATTGTCATTGTTGCTTGGCAGGTCTGGCTTGGATTTGAACCCGCTAGCTCCAGTGTATGTGTCTGACATCCTGGCCACTGAGCTATAGGCACCGAGCCAAGGTGCATTATTTTTATTTTTTTTAATTTTTAGATAGAGTCTCACTTTGCCACCATCGTTAGAGTACCATAGTGCCATAGCTCACAGCAATCTCAAACTCTTGAGCTCAAGTGATCCTCTTGCCTTAGCCTTGCAAGTAGCTGGGACTACAGTAACCTACCATAATATCCACCTATTTTTACACATGGGGTCTCATTCTTGCTCAGGCAGGTCTCTGAGTTGAAGCAATCCGCCTGCCTCGGCTTCCCAGAGTGCTAGGATTACAGGCATGAGCCATAGCAACCAGCTTAGGAGGTGCTTTATACTTACCTGGAGGAGTTAGATAGGTTGCTGGAACTATAGACGAAATAGGACTGGCCATGATTTCGTAATACTTAAAGCTAAGTGAAGGATCCATGAAGGATTATTATAACATTCTGTCTACTTCAATATATAGAAGAAAATTTCAGTGAGAAAAATTTTTTTTAGAAAGCAGTTCTAAATTGGCAGTATTTCCAAGTTATTGATAGAAGCATAAACAAATCCTCTTTGGAGGAACTTAAATCCAGGCTTCAAAGCACACCCACAAACAAAAAACTTCCAGTGATCATAAGCTCACAATCAAAATATCACAAAGCATGCAAATAATAAGGTATATGAGTGAAAGGCAATGGAAACACAATAATCAGACCTTGAAAATTACAGGTAATAAAACACTAAGGGTATAGAATATAAGTTAGTTATTTTAATATGTTTTAGAATATAAATAGTTACTTTAATATGTTTTAGAATATAAATTATTTTAATATGTTTAAAGAAGTCATATTTTATCAAAAGTGTGTGTTGGGGGGAAATAGACTACCAAAAGTGACAATGACCAGATGGGTTTGAAAAAGACACAAATAGACTTTTTTTTTTTTTGATGAAAGTCCCCCTCTGTTACCAAGGCTGGTCTCAAACCCCTGGGCTCAAGTAATGCACTCACCTTAGTCTCCCAAGGGGCTGGGATTACAAGTGTGAGCTGCCAGAACTTCTTTTTTAAATTTATTTTTAATTATTTATTACTATTATTATTTTTTGAGAGCCTCAAGCTGTCACCCTGGGTAGTAGAGTGCCATGGCATCACAGCTTACAGCAACCTCCAACTCTTAGGCTTAAGCAATTCTCTTGCCTCAGCCTCCCAAGTAGCTGGGACTACAGGCACCCGCCACAGCACCTGGCCATTTTTTGGTTGTAGTTGTCATTGTTATTTGGCAGGCCTGGGCTGGATTCGAACCTGCCAGCTCTGGTGTATGTGGCTGGTGCCTTAGCCGCTTGAGCTACAGGCACCAAGCCTATTTTTAATTTTTTAATTGGCAGATATAATTGTATGCATCATGTGCAGCATGATGTTTGAAGTATATATACATTACGTAGTGACTGAATTGGACCAGTTAACATATGCTGTACCTCAGGTGGTGGTTATTTTTAATGGTGAGCACACTCTACATCCACTTTCCTTTTTTTTAAGAATGCAATATTTCATTATTAACTATAGTCACCACGTCATGCAATACGTCTCTTGAAATTCTCCTGACTGAAATTTTGTGTCCTTTGACCAACATCTATCTTTACCTATTTTCCCTGATTTGTGAGGTGCTAATTCTAGGCTAGGAGAGAAAAGCTGAGAGGGCCTCAGGCTGCTGTACCCAAACCCACTGAGCACTCAACTCCTAGAATAGGCGTTTTACTTGGAGAGAACCTTGTTATTGTTCCCACTCTCAGCACCAGAGTCCTAACTTAGAGGTTTTGCCTAGAGAGGAAGCAGTCCATAAAACAGCTCCTAGTCTCTTTCCCGAGGAGCTGGCCTTGTTTGCAACAGAAGGTATGAAAGATCAAACCTAAGGATACTTTTTTTTGTTATTTGAGACAGTCTCCCTCTGGTGTTCTGAGTAGAGTGCTGTGACATCGTAGCTCACAGCAACCTTAAGTTCTTGGGCTCAAGAGATCTCCTTGCCTCAGTTATTTGTTTTTGTTTTTTGAGACAGGGTCTCACTATGTCGCCCTTGGTAGAGTGCCGAGGCATCACAGCTCATAGCAACTTCAAACTCTTGGGTTTAAGTGACTCTCTTGCCTCAGCCAGGTCCCAAGTAGCTGAGACTACAGGTGCCTGCCACAACACCTGGCTATTTTTTTGTTGTAGTTGTCATTGTTGTTTAACAGGGCCAGGTTTGAACCCTCCATTGCCAGTGTATATATATATATGGCCAACATCCTACCACCGAGCTATAGGCGCCAAGCCTTTTCTTTTTTTTTTTTAAGAGAGAGAGTCTCACTCAGTTGCCCTGAGGTTGAGTGCCGTGGCCCTTCTTATTTATAGCAACCTCAAACTTTTGGACTCAAGTGATAGTCCTGCCTCAGCCTCCTGAGTAGCGGGGGTGACAGGCACCATAACACCTGGCTATTTTTTTTTTTTTTTAAGAGATGTGGTCTCACTCTTGCTCGGGTTAGTCTCGAACTCATGAGCTCAAGTAATACACTTGCCTCAGCCTCTCAGAGTGCTAGGATTATAGACATGAGCCACCGCACCTGGCCAGTTGATAACCTTTTCATAATCCTTTCTGTTTCTCCTTCTTCTGTCACAAAGGTAACCACTGTTTGGAATTAGATGTATATCATGTCTGTTTTTTATAGATGATCGTATATATCTAAATTCATGGTATATGTGATATACATAGAAATTGGTTTAGTAGTTTTTCATGTTAATGCAGCTCTATGTACAGCCTCTGTATAGCATCTCATTGTTTGAATATGCTTAATTTGTTTATTCACATATTAATAGACATTCAGGTTGCCAGTTTTTTTGCTGTTATACACAATTTTGCAATGAGTATCTTCCTGCATGAATCCTTTGGTAGATGTATGCATATTTCTCTATGGTATATGCCTAAAAATGTAATAGAACTACTAGGTTTTATGCTATGCACATCTTCAACATCACTAAATAATGCCAAATTGTTTTCCAAGGTGATTATTGGTAGAAATAAACTTTTACTGTGTTTGGCAGTATCTATTTCTTCATATCCTTGTCAATCATTGGTATTATTAAAGTTTTTAGTTTTTGCAAATTTGATAGGTATGACGTGGTATCTGATTCTTCTTTTTGTTTTTTGGGGTTTTTTTGAGACAGAGTCTCATTATGTTGCCCTTGGTAGAGTACCATGGCATCACAGCTCACAGGAACCTCAAACTCTTGGGCTTAAGCATTTCTTTTGCCTCAGCCTCCTAGGTAGCTGGGACTACAGGTGCCCACCACAATGCCTGGCTATTGTTTTGTTGCAGTTGTCATTGTTGTTTAGCTGGTCCTGGCCAGTTTAGAACCTGTTAGCCTCTGTGCATGTGGCGGCACTATAATCACTATGCTACGAGCGCTAAGCCTCATTCTTCTTATTGATTTATTCTTCCTTGACTGCTATAGTATTATTGTTTTTCTCCATAACCGGAATCATACTGTATATATTGATGGCTCTGAAGTTTATTTGCTCTTTTTTTTTTTTTTTTGGTTGAATGCCTTTTGTATTTCTTTTTTTTTTTTTTTTTTTTGAGATGGAGCCTCAAACTATCCCCCTGAGTAGAGTGCCATGGCATCACAGCTCATAGCAACCTCCAACTCCTGGGCTCAAGCGAGTCTCCTGCCTTCGCCTCCCAAGTAGCTAGGACCACAGGTGCCTGCCACAACGCCCGGCCATTTTTTTTTTTTTTTTGGTTGCAGCCATCATTGTTGTTTGGCGGGCCCGGGCTGGGGATTCGAACCCGCCACCTTAGGTGAATGTGGCTGGTGCTTTAGCCGATTGAGCCATAGGCGCCGAGCCGGTGCCTTTTGTATTTCAATGGAGTTGTCAAGGCTGCTGCTTTTTAAAAATTGCCTCTTAATATCACTTACCTGTTTTTTCCACTGAATCTTTTATTTTTTAGTAGGTATATATATGATATATAATCTGAGTACTGATACATATTACATTTATTTTCTTATATGAAATATACGAATACTATCTTTTGTATGTATAGCAAATATTTTCTAGTATGTGACTGTTCTTTTTACATGAGTTGTATTGCTTTTTGCTGTAGACATTTTATGGTACTTTTGCAAAATCAGAATTATCAACCTTTATCCTAAAAGTTTTCGCTGTTTATATTTTAAGAAATCCTTTCTTAAAGGATAGAGATATTTGCCCATGTTATTTTCTAAGAGTATAAAGAATTGACAGGCTCAGTGCCTATGGCTCAAGTGGCTATGGCGCCAGCCACATACACCTAAGGTCGTGGGTTTGAATCCCGCGTGGGCCTGCCAAACAACAATGATGGCTGCAACCCAAAAAAAATAGCCAGGTGTTGTGGCAGGCGCCTGTGGTCCCAGCTACTTGGAAGGCGGAGACAGGAGACTTGCTTGAGCCCAGGAGTTGGAGGTTGCTGTGAGCTGTGATGCCACAGCACTCTACCCAGGGGCACAGCTTGAGGTTCTGTCTCAAAAAAAAAAAAAAAAAAAAAAAGAATTGACAGGTTTTTATTTTAAAATTTGTTTTTGTATGCTGTGAGATGTAGATTTAGTTTTCACCATTTGGCTAACTTAATTGTCTTGGCACCATGTAGTGAGTAGTCTATCTTTTCCCCAGTGATATAATGGTTTCTCTATGATATATTGAGTTCCCGTATTTGTACTGGTTTGTTTTCTGATCCAGTGGTCTCTTTTTCTACACTTCTATCAGTCATTCGATTATTTACACCAATTATTTCATTTACTATAGCTTTTTAAGGTTTGATATCAGGTAGAACAAAACTTCTGTCCTTAATCTTTTTTTTTTTTTTTGAATCAGAGTCTCACTTTTTCACTCTTGGTAAAGTGCTGTGGCATCGTAGCTCATAGCAACCTCAAACTCTTGGGCTCAAGAGATCCTCTTGTCTCAGTGTCCCTGGCAGCTGGGACTACAGGTGCTCACCTTAACACCCAGCTAGTTTTTCTATTTTTAGTAGAGATGGTGTCTTGCTCTTGCTCAGAGTGGTCTCAAACTCCTGAGCTCAAATAATCCACCTGCCTCAGCTTCCCAGAGTATTAGGATTACAGGCTTGAGTCACTGTACCCAGCCTTAGATGTTCTTTGTAAATGATTCTAAAAAAATACAAACAATTTTGTTTCTGTCTAATCTTTCTTTCTTTTTCTTTTTTTCCTTTTTTTCTCCCCTATGTAGGGCATTTGTTTACAGGAGGCCACAAGTTTTGTGCTGCCCTTTGTTACAATGACCCTAGATTCCTGTCGGGTGTATTGTAAACAGAGGAGCCAAGCTTCCAGCCCCCCTGTTCTGAGCACACCCCAATTAATCTTTATCTCTTGTTTCTACTACTTATTACATGGTCTAGTACATTTAATATACTGTTTATTGAAATATTAATAGTAGCCATTCTTATCTTTTTCTTGTCTTTAGAGGGAATGATTCTAATATTTTACCATTAACTATGATACTTACTGTAGGCTTTTAATAGATTAAAAATACTT
Source organism: Galagoides demidoff (assembly GCA_963574575.1). Lineage (NCBI taxonomy): Eukaryota > Metazoa > Chordata > Mammalia > Primates > Galagidae > Galagoides > Galagoides demidoff. The sequence goes on from CAUYQV010166810.1 coordinate 23,843, forward strand.
TCTTCTATTCTTAGTTTGCTAAGAGTTCTTTAAAGTCATGAATTGGTATTAGATTTTGGTAAGTTTTTGTATACATAGAGGTCTATTAATTTGATAACATAATGAATAACATTAGGGGATTTTCTAATATTCTACTTGGCTGTAATGTATTTTTTAATATTTTGTTGGATTTGGTCTTTTTTTTAAGATAGTAGGATAACATGATTTACAGATTAAACAGTAAATTGATTGTGCATATGTATATCATTATAACAAAACAATCAAGTGAATGAGAAATACAACATTCAGAATAGCAGTTTCTTCTGAAAAAAGAGAAGAAATCTGATTGGCAAATGGTTTTCAAAATTGTTAGTAAATTATAGATTTCTTATGCTGATTAGAAAGTTGTTAATTTTAAAATTCTTTATACTTTACGAAGATGTTTTAAATCTTTTTATATATGAAATTCATGAAACCTATTTTAAAAATTAAAAGAGGGAAAACTGCAACATTGAGCAAACAGATATCATTCTTATCTAATAAATAAAGCAAAGAACCATAATTTCCCAGTTTTGTGTTTTCTCATTTGTCAAGATGGTACCTTTATGCCAGTTAGGAAATTGTACCCCCTCCTATGAGGAAGAAACTGGGTACAAGGCTGGATGAATTCTTGCCCCATAGTTTGGTAGTTTTTTTTTTTTACTTAAAATGTTTATACCTTGATTATAAATTATATTGACCATGTGATTTTTCTTTATCCTACTACTCCTGAGAGGTTTTGTATCAAAGTAATAGTGATAAAAGGACTTGAAATACTTTCTTTCTCTTTCTAGTGTCTAGAACATTATGTATAAGATGGGGTTGTCAGACCCTTAAAGGCCTTATAAAAATTGCTTATAAAACTATCTGAGCTTAGTACTTTTTTGTGGACATATTTTTAATATCTTATACTGTTTCATTAATATTATAAGTAGCTTTAAATTTTCTTTTTTTGCATCAATTTTACTCACTTTTCTTTTCTTTTCTTTTTTTTTTTTTTTTGGAGACAGAGTCTTACTTTGTCACCCTCAGTAGAGTGCTATCTCATCATAGCTCACAGCAACTTCCAACTCCTGGGCTTAAGCAATTCTCTTGCCTCAGCCTCCCAAGTAGCTGGGACTACAGGCACCTACCACAAAGCCCAGCTATTTTTTTGTTGTTGTTGCAGTTGTCATTGTTGTTTAGCTGACCCAGGCTGACTTGAACCCGCCAGCCTCAGTATATGAGGCTGGTGCTATAACCACTGTGCTACGGTTGCCGAGCCATGTGTGTATGTTTATCTATGTTTATGTTAAGTATATTTATATCAAGTACATATGTTAACTGATGTATACATCAATTTGATTTTCATCAAGGTGCCTATTAAGATTTTTTTTTTTTTGAGACAGAGCCTCAAGCCATCCCCCTGGGTAGAGTGCTATGGCATCACAGCTCACAGCAACCTCCAACTCCTGGGCTCAAGCGAGTCTCCTGCCTCAGCCTCTCAAGTAGCTGGGACCACAGGAGCCCACCACAATGCCTGGCTATTTTTTGGTTGCAGCCGTCATTGTTGTTTGACCGGCCTGGGTTGGATTCGAACCCACCACCTTAGGTGTATGTGGCTGGCACCTTAGCCGCTTGAGCCATAGGCGCCAAGCTGCCTATTAAGAATTTATGGTGGATTTTATGCCTTTTACCATCTACCAAGATGACCATATAATTCTCCTGTGATTTCTTCTTTGGTGAATTTATTTATGTATTATCTAACAGTGAATCATCCTTTTCTGTAATGAATTTTCTTGGTCATTGCATCAGTTATCTATTGCTGTATAATAAGTTGCCACAAGCTTAATAGCTTAGAACAATGCACGCTTATTATATCATAGTTTCTATGGGCCGGGTATCTAGGCATGACTTTGCTATGTTCTCTGCATTGCTATAATCCAAGGTGTCAGCTAGGGCTAATAGAGGGCTTGACTGGGAAACATCTCCTAAGTTTCTGTGGTTGTTGGCAGAATTCAGTTATTTGTAGGTTTTCAGCATAGTGCTTTCAGTTTCTTGCTGGCTGGGGGCTGCCTTCAGTTCCTTGCCACATGGCTATCTCCATAAGCAACTCATAACATGGCAGCTTCCTTCTTCAAAGACAGCAAGGGAGGGTGTTTCTCCCCCAAACAGATGTGACAGTCTTACGCAGTGTAATAATATACACATAGTCACTTACAGTGTAATTACATATGCTAGTCACATACAGCCTATTACCTTTGCTGTATTCTGCTGGTTAGAAGGAAGCCATATCCCTGCACTCAAGAGTAGGTCATTACATTACATAAAGATATGTCTGGTTTTGGTCTAGACATGATGAGTGTGGCTTCAGGTGACAGTCAATGGCATAAGTAAGACAGATGTTATGTATCTCTTGTGTAAATGTGTTGAGGTGATTTCAAAGACCACATTCTTTGTATAGTTTGAAGAATTAACAGACTCAGAAAGGACCATTCCTCTGAGGGTCTTGGGTGGAGTCCCTAATTTCCTTCTTCGTTGGTTACATAACCTCTTAACTTTGATATTTGGAGGATTTAGGGACTAATGTGGGGTGGGAGCAAGTGGTATTTGTGGCAAAGTCTCACTTAGACAAGCTCCCATAGCTGGAGTGGTGGTCAGGATGAGGCTTGATAAGCCTGCTCTATACCTTCCTTGCTTCTGTGGTCAGCTTATGTGTTAGAAAGGGGAAATTACAAGTGCACACCGGCTGAAATGAGCCTCATTAGGAATCTCATACCCACAGGCTTTTGCCCATTGGCAGCAAACTCTGAAAAGGACTCTGATCAATACTTTTTTAGAAATACCCCTGGTTTAACCAGGGCAAGCACATTTCTAAACTCTACTGCTCTGGTTCGTTTTTTTCAACAATTATGTCCCTTCGGAGTGAGTTCTCTATGCTATTTAAGTCACACGAAGATGGAGAACTTGTCCTGTTTTACTTCCTTTCTTCTCTCCTTCTTGTCAAACTCTTCTGAGTGCTTTGTTTATTGAATTCTTATCAGTTAGAAGTTTTCTCTCTTAGCCTGTCTTCTAAGAGAGAAAGACAGTAACAGTAGTCTGTTACTTAAAAGAAGAGAATCCATAAAGGCTAGAGGGAGGGCAATAATTGAAAGATGACGGCTCGGCGCCCAGCCACGTACACCTAAGGTGGCGGGTTTGAATCCCCAGCCTGGACCCGCCGAAACAACAATGATGGCTGCAACCAAAAAATGGCTGGACGTTGTGGCGGGCGCCTGTGGTCCCAGCTACTTGGGAGGCGGAGGCAGGAGACTCGCTTGAGCCCAGGAGTTGGAGGTTGCTATGAGCTGTGACGCCATGGCAC
>CAUYQV010166811.1:0-20502 GCA_963574575.1 Galagoides demidoff
GGCTTGGCACCTGTGGCTCAATCGGCTAAGGCGCCAGCCACATACACCTAAGGTAGCAGGTTCGAATCCCTAGCCTGGGCCCTCTAAACAACATTGATGGCTGCAACCAAAAAATGGCCGAGTGTTGTGGTGGGCACCTGTGGTCCCAGCTACTTGGGAGGCGGAGGCAGGAGACTGGCTTGAGCCCAGGAGTTGGAGGTTGCTATGAGCTGTGATGCCATGGCACTCTACCCAGGGGGATAACTTGAGGCTCCATCTAAAAAAAAAAAAAAAAAACAAAAACAAAAAACCATCATATGACAAACTATTTCATCTTGTGACTATTTCATTCTACTTATTACCAAAAAAAAATTTATGTGCACGTAAAAACCTGTTCACAAATGTTTGTATCAGTTTTATACCTAATAGCTAAAAAGCACCTGGATGTTTTTCAATTAATTAATGTCTTTTAAAATGATGGTATCAGAGGGTGAGGGTCAAGATGGCTGGTTAGACTTCCCAAGATACATGCTGGACCATCCCAGAGGGAAGGAAGGGTTTCAGATAAAGCAGAGGGGAAAGGGCATACTGCTTTGGTGTTGGTAATAGAGAGAAGTTCCAGAGACTATTGGGCTCCAGAGGAGGAAAACTGCAAATTGGGGAAGGATAAACATAAAGGGAACAATGGATATTGACAAGACCAAACCAAGAGAGGAGGTAAGAGGGAATCTTCTTCTCTCTCCCAAACTCTTCTGGTGATCAGTGGGCTACCAAGTTACTTGGAAGATTTTCCACTTCAACAAACCCAAACACTGCAGCAACTAAAGAATTATGGGGAGAACTTGCATGATCCAAGAGTTTGACTACTCTAGTCACTGAGAAAAAGACCTCTGAGACCTGCCAAGGTTTTGCAAAGCTTTCTAGCCTCACACAACCTAATCATACCTAGTCTTGGTCCTGTACCCACTTCTACTTTGGATTCCAAGAAAACCCCTGTAATCTACAGGGTCCCTCCCAAAGCTGGGGGAATTCAAATGCCACACTCCAGTAACTAGGGCTTATCATAGGCATGAAAGAACATCTCAGAAGCTGTCTCTCTCTGGCAGAGATCCAGTGCCTACCAAAGCCTGAGTTTTGCAGCCAATAACATTCTGAACATTTTGGTGCATGTAGCCAGGTCCACTTGAGACCTAGCCCTCTGGCAATAGCCTTTTCATTATCCCCACCAGGCTGCAGAGGAAACAGGTGCTATCTTGTGTCATGTTCTGTGGTCTTCCTCCCTAGGGTGGGAGCTAAACAGAGAAAGACCCTCAGATGCCACGGGCATCACTTGGGAAGCTTAGTGTCATTGCCTCAGTGGGCCCTAGATTCAGGGTAGAACCTGAACTGGACAAACCTGTAGCTCTGGCCTGCCTATACAGAATCTAGATTGCTAAGACAAACCCTTGCCTATGCGACTGGGCATCAGCAGTAATCAAGCTTGTGGAACAGCTACCACAATGGGAGGCTGTGCTTCTCAAATCTCCAGCGTCACTGCTCCAGCTATTCCTGTGCCTATGTGGGGGGCTTTGCCTCTGTAGCTCCTGAGACTTGCCAGGACTGGCACTCCATGCTTGGGACCTTGACTCCTCACTGTCAGAGCTCCACAGAACAAAACAGAAAATAAATTTTAACAAATGAACTGAAACCAGACTCTGACTCAGATGTACCTAACAGAAATTTAGAGAAAATTCTACCCTAAAAACTAAGCAATGGGCACACTTTTCAACAGTCCATGGGACATTCTCCAATACCAACTATACCTTAGGGCACAAAAAAGTTCACAACAAATTTTAAAAATCAAAATTATACCATGTACCTTTTCAGACCACACCAGAATAAAACTACAAGTCAATCACAAGAGAAATAAATATACACAAAGTTATGGAAATTAAACAACTTGCTGCTGAACAATTATTGGGTCAAGAATAAAAATAAGGTGGAAAAAAAATCTTTAAATTGAACATCAAAAGGTACACAAGCTATCTAAATCTATGGGGCATAGCAAAAGCATTCTTCAAGGAAAAATCCTTAGCCTTAAAGGCCTACATCAAAATGCCAGAAAAATCACAAATTTATAATGAAATGTCACACCTCAAGGAACTAGAAAAAAAGAAGAACAAACCAAACTTAAAGCCAGAAGAAGAAAAGAAATAAGGACGGGGGGATCAGAACTGACCAAATTCAAAAATAAACAAGCAAAAAAACAAAACAATACAAAGTATTAACAAAAGAAAAGGTTGGTTCTTTAAAAAGAAAAAGAAAATCTACTGACCTCTCACTAGATTAGCCAAGAACAGAAGAGAAAGGACCCAAATAAGCACAATCAGAATTGAAAAAGGTGGCATTACAACTGATACCCCAGAAATACAAAACATCATCCATGAATATTATGTAAATCTCTACATACTTAAACTAGAAAATGGAGAGGAAATGGACAGGTTCCTGGATACACACCCAAGACTCAACCAGGAAAAAATAGAACTCCTAAAGAGACCAATAACAAACAGTGAGATTGTTAGAGTTATAAAAACCTGCCACAAATAAACAAACAAAAAACCAAAAAAACCTCTGAACAGATAGATTCACAGCTGAATTCTATCAGACCTACAATGAAGACATGTGCCCATGTGAGACAGAAATCACATGATACAGAAATAACTCCATAATATTAAAAAAAAAAAAAGTCAGTATCACCTTGTTATGAAAACCATGAAAGGACCCACCAAAAAATGAAAACTATAGATGAATTTCCCCTGTGAATATAGATGTGGAACAACTTCACTATCTGTTCCACTTTTCTTAACATAACTGAGCTGATCTGTCCTTGGCATTCCTCTATACAGACAGAGGTGACAACCTTCAGTATTTATTGTGTGGCTCCATCCAGCCAAGCTTATGTGGCCTGTTGTCACAAGACTGATCACTCAGAAGCCTGCCTCTGGTTCACCTTAAAGCTTCAAGCCTGGACCCCTGGTCTTTGAATGGTCTTGTTCTTTTCTGATGGATTTAATGCTGGCTTACTGATAAAAACAGCCGTTGAAGCTCAGCGCTAGAGACAAGTGTCTGAAGCCTGTTCCATCACTCATCCCAGGGTTTGGTACCTGTCAATCTCTTGTGTCTGGTTGAGGACTTGGGGGTAGGAAAGGAATGCTGCTGAACTTGGATCTCCTTTTACAAGGGGAAGAAATAAAGGAAAGGAGTTAAAAAAAAATACTAGCAAATCCAAATCAACAGTACATCTAGAAGATAGTTCATCAGGATCAAGTGGACTTTGTGCTATGGATGTACAAATGGTTCAACATACCTAAATTAATAAGTGTTATTCATCGATAAACAAAAGCAAAAACAAAAATCATATGATCATTTCAATAAATGCAGAAAAAGCATTCAATACAATCTTGCAATCTTTCCTGATCAAAACTTCCAACAAACTAGGCATAAAAGAATTATAAAAGCAATATATGACAAACACCCAGGCAACATCATACCACATGAGGGAAAGTTGAAAGCATTCTCCCTAAGAACTGGAACAATGTATGCCCACTGTCACCACTTCTATTCAACATAGTGCTAGAAGTTCCAGCTAGAGCAATCAAGCAGGAGAAAGATGTCTAAATTGAGAAAGAAGAAGTTGAACTATTGTTCTGGGTTGATGATATGATTTTGTATCTAGAAAGCCCTAAGAGGCCACCAAAAGTCTCCTAGAATTGATTAATAAATTCAACAAAGCCTTAGAATACAAAAATCATTGTGCATGAATTAATATCAATTCTATATACTAATACCAGTCAAGCTAAAAGTCAAATGACAAATGCAATCCCATTCCAATCCCTACAAAGAAAACAAAATAACTAGAAATATACTTAACAAACAAAGTCAAAGATCTCTACTAGGAGAGCTTTGAAACTCTGAGTAAACAAAGGACAGAACGTACAAAACAAATGAAAACTTATATCATGTTAATGCATAGGTAGACTCAACATTTTAAAAATGTCCATACTAACCAATGTGACTTACAAATTTAGTGGAATCTCTATGAAGCTACCAAGGTCATACTTACAGATCTAGAAAACATAATTCTGTGTTTCATTTGGAACCACAAGAGAACCCAAATAGTCGAAGCAATCTTAAGTAAAAAGAGCAGACTTCAGGGCGGCGCCTGTGGCTCAGTGAGTAGGGCACCGTCCCCATATACCAAGGGTGGTGGGTTCAAACCTGGCCCCGGCCAAACTGCAACAACAATAACAAAATAGCTGGGCATTTTAGTGGGCACCTGCAATCCCAGCTACTTAGGAGGCTGAGGCAAGAGAATCACCTAAGTCTAAGAACTAGAGGTTCCTGTGAGCTGTGATGACACAGAGCTCTACTGAGGGTGACAAAGTGAAACTCTGTCTCTAAAAATAAAAAAGCTAAAAAAGAAACAAACTTCAAACTATACTACAAGGTTATAGTTATTAAGAAAGCATGCCTTTGGCACAAAAAAACATATATAGACCATTGTAACATAACAGAGAACCCAGATATAAAACCATTAATGTAGAAGCAACTAATCTTTGACAAAGAAGATAAGGTATGCTGGGGAAAAGAATCCCTGTTCAATAAATGGTGCTAGGAAAATGGGATAGACACGTGCAGAAGAATGAAACAGGGCCTCCACCTCTCACCATTCACAAAAAGTAATTCAAGGTGGATAAATAACTGAGATCTAAGGCATGAAACCATAATAATTCTGGAGGATAATGTAGGATAGATTCTTCTAGATATCAGCCAAGGTAAAGATGTATGGCTAAGGTCCCAATGGCCATCATGGCAACAACAAAGATTAATAATTGGGCGTTGATTAAACTACATGTTTCTTCCCAGCTAACAAAACAATCACCAAAGCAAATAGACAATCTACAGAATGGGAGAAAATATTCATAAGCTACACATCTGATAAAGGGCTAACAAAATGTTCAAAGAACTCAAACAATTCAGGAAGAAAATAAAAACACAAACAACCTTATTAAAAAGTGGGCAAAAGATAGGAACATAAGCTTCTCAAATGAAAAAAAAAAAACAAAGGCCAATAAACATATGAGAAAATGTTCAACATCACTAATCATAAGGGAAGTGCAAATTAAAACCAAAAGGAGAAATCACCTTACCTACTTAGAAGGGTTGTTATTAAGAAGCCCCCAAACAACCGACGCTAGATGGATGCAGAGAGGAACGCTTATACACTGCTAAAATTAGTGCAATCTCTACAACCTCTGTGAAAACTAGCATGGAGAGTCCTTAATAAAGGTAAACCTGCGATTTGATCCAGAAATCTCACTATTGGGAATTTACCTGAAGGAAAAAGAAGACTTTTTATCAAAAAGGCACCTGCACTGAATGTTTATTGAGCATAATTCATAATTGCAAATATGTAGAATCAACCTAAGTGCCCATCAGTTCATGAGTAGATTAATAAAATATGATATCTGTATACCACAAAGTACTACGTAGCCATAAAAAAGATGAAGTAATACCTTTGCAACAATCTGGATAAGACTAGAGACCTTTCTCCTAAGTGAAGTACCTCAAAATGGAAAGTTAAACAGCACATGTAGTCACTATTAAATTGGAACTAAGCAATAACACCCACTTAGCATTGAAAAATTTCAACATGGGTGCCCAGAGGGAAGTGAACAAACCTTATTGAAATCAGTCAGACAGAAGAAGCTTAGGAGAGGGGAAAAAACAACCTAATGGGTAATATCAACACTATTTGTAATGGGCACACCTATATCTGGGATCAAGCACTACACAAATGATTTATGTAACCTAAAACATGTGTACCATCTTAAAATTTTGAAATAAATAAAAATAATTTGAGCAAAAAATAAGTCATTCATTTAAATAACTAATCTCAAAAAAAAAAAAAAAAAAGATGGACTACCATGGAATGCTGCCCAGCATCAAAAGGTCTGAGCTACTGAGGCATGGGCACAACTTAGTGCAATTACACATAATTATGTGGAGTGAAAAAAGCCAAGATAAAAGATGGCATAATGTACGATTCTACTTCCATAAAATTCTTAAAATGACAAAATTACAGAAATGCAATTAGATTTGTGGTTGCCCAAAGTGAGACACAGGTAGGCCTGGGAGGGCAGTGGGCATGATGATAAAAGGGCAACAGGAGAGATCCTTGTGGTGATAGGGACGTGCTCTGTATCTTGACTTTATCAATGCCTACACCCTTGTTACGAAATTATTCTGTAATTACACATTAGGCTTCCCTTGGTAGAAACTGATAAAGATCATATGAGATCTCTCTGTATCATTTCTTAAAACAATACATAAATCTGCAATTATCTCAGAAGTTTAAAACAAAAGCATAACGTATTCAAAAATTTAACTTACCAGCCTGGTGCCCATAGCTCAGTGGTTAGAACACTGGCCACATACACCACGAGACAAGTGGAATATGAACATGGCCCGGGTCTGTTAATACTTGGGAGGCTGAGGCAAGAGAATTGCTTAAGCCCAACTTTAGAGGTTGCTGTGAACTGTGACACTATGGCACTCTACAGAGGGCAACATAGTTAGATTCTGTCTCCAAAAAAAAATCAAGTTAGCTTTAATCACTACTGTTATAGCATTGGTCATGTGATACGAAAATTTCTCATAAACTTCTTATTCAGAATGCTTTTCTAAATTCAATCAAGTTTAAATGAAATACTGTAGCTCAATTTTCAAAGAATTACTAGACAAAGCTCATCCCTGTTTAGGTTAAAAGAAGAAAAGTCTGATCCAAATATAGAGCAAATTTCTTTTTTTTTTTTTAAATTAACTGATTGTTCTTGAAGTCTACTTAAGCTTCTGTAAGGTAACACTGTCATTGTGACACGTAGAGGCACGTGACACGTATATTGCTTGATGGAAAATATGATGTAACATTTTCAGAATCTTTCTTCTCCCCTGTCTTGGGTTTTCCCTGTGCCTGCAGACTGAATCTCTTTGGTGAATGCGTCTTGCATATTGTTTCTTTGCTTGGCAAGCATGTCAGCGTGTCACTCTCTGGTGAAGGCTACGATTATCCAGGAGGCAGTTTAGAGGGTGTTTGTGTGTGTTGAAAAGAAACACCTCACCTTGAGCAGTGGCCTCAAAAGAAAAATGTCAAAGTTGAAAAGTAGGCTACATTTAGGTTTCAATTTCTGTAACAACACAAAAATATTTCATAGGCTAATGGTAGTTAAACTGTGCGTGACAAATTGAAATGGTAAAATATAATTTCAGGCCTTTGTACAATAGAAACTGCAGGAAGTAATGTAAGAGTTGGCTAATCAACCTTGCTAACAATATATCTATATCTATTAATGTGAACTTGTTAGGTAAGAAATGTATTTAGATATTTCTCCCATAAAAGAAAAAAATTGCTATTTTGTTTTATTTTTACTCTTCATGTGATACACTGCTTTCATTAACCATTCAATGTAAATGCAACTTCATATATATTGTACCCGAAATAATCACTGGATTTATTAGAGATTTGAACCTTATGAAGAACTCTTAAACTTTCTCACTTATTGAAACCTGATTCAACCAGAATTAAAGACTTAATTCAGGCAGACTGAAATGATCCTTATCTCCTGTTGGAGTTCAGTTCAATTTTGACTACTAGCATTTGGATAACAATCCACCCTCATGGTAAGAACTTCCTTTATTGAGACTTATGAGGACTCGCAAAGACTTGAAACTATAAAGCACATGGATTCACTAATTACTGCCAGATGAGATTTTGCTCAAGCTCAGGAAATTAGAGAATTCCTCTAATATCAGATCCTTCCCTAGTTATTTGCTTATTCACTGTGCAGCTAGCCAGGAGTTCCACACTTTGCTGTACAGTAAGAACACCATTCTATGATGGTCTAATTTAAGAAAATGTTGTCATAAGGTAGGATCTGAGCTCTCTGTCTTTCTCAATATGCAAGAGAAGTAATGTCATAAGATCACTTACCTGTGGGTTAATAAGCAACACCTTGAATTAAAAGAGCCTCAACAAGTTTCATTCGCTATGCCTCAAATTGTCATTGTAATGCTCATCACACAGACTTATAATTTACATCTTATTTCTAGTGACTTCAACAGGTTAGAAGGTTAGCACGACTCATTGCATCATGAAGAAGGACCTATCTTTTGTAGGGCCTGAAATGAGTCATGGAAAGGGACAAACCCAAGACTGAACATCATTTAATCATTTGCATTAAAGTTAGATTTCAGATCCTGTGTACAGTGAAGTAATAATGTTTTAGAAATCATTGTTAACTGGCATACCATCCTATAAATGGCCATCTCATTGATATTATCAAGAGATTGATGGGGACCTTCTGGATACATGACATTCAATCTATAACATATGAGATTGCAGAAGCTACTCAGATCACTGGACTTGGATTTCAAATAAAAACTACCCAGTTGGTATCCTGCAAAAAGGTACTAAAATGGTATTTTTTTCCCTCCCATTATTGTAGCCTGGATTGATTGAAAGATTTATATTTTCCATTTTCAGAGTTCAGTTGTTACCAACTTAGATCTGTTCACCTCTATAATAACAATTTGTGAAACCCTAGTTACTCTCAGATTTTCCCAAGGAAATTATGTAGTATGTCTTGTATTTCAAAGGGTATTCCTGCACCTGGGGATTTTGGTAATCAAGTGTAATTAAATGATCCTAAACTTATAAACTTGAAAAACATTTTCATGTACTGTTCAAAATATATTTTCTATCTTTTCTTCTTTTTTTTTCTTTGTTTTATTAGAAATCCTGTATTTAAATGCTATCTCACTGGCTCCATTATTTATCACTCTGTGAATTTCTGTTTCAGGTTGAAATGATTTGTTATAACGATAATATCATTTAATGTATTTAAAGAATATAGAATTTTGTTCAACATACTGTGAATTTCAATTAATTTTTGTGCACCACATGTACCTTTTTCTCAAATTGCATTTTTGTCCTAATTTTTAATTGTTAGATGAAATGCATATACATATTTGAATTTCTATGTTGGTATACAATATTTTATGTTTTGATTTTTAATCATATATATAACTTGATGTGTTTATAGCTATGCATACATATAGTAAATGTGTACACCACAGGCCTTGTTGACTGATGAGATTCAAATTACTGAGAAAAAATTTATTCATTTTTTTTGGGGGGGTCACTATTTCCCCTCCCGTAAATGTCAGTATTCTGGAAGTCTTTACTTCTAGAATGGTCAGTTTCACCATGAAAGAATTCTCCAGTCTCCTCCTTGAAGATTATCTATAGTTGCCAGTGAGTGGGGAGTTAACCAGAGGTAGTAATGAATCTCATAATTTTATTTGTGCAACTATTTAATAAGTAGATTTATCTTTTTTTTTTTCTTTTTTTGAGACAGAGTCTCACTTTATGGCCCTTGGTAGAGTGCTGTGGCATCACATCTCACAGCAACTTCCAATTCCTGGGCTTAAGTGATTCTCTTGCCTCAGCCTCCCCAGTAGCTGAGACTACAAGTGCCTGCCAGAATACCCAGCTATTTTTTGTTGCAGTTTGGTCAGGGCTGGGTTGGAACCCACCACCCTTGGTATTTGGGGCCGGCACCCTACCCACTGAGCCACAGGCGTTGCCCAGTAGATTTATCTTTCTTCTTCTTCTTCTTCTTCTTTTTTTAACCCCAGTCATGCCTGACCCCTCTTACTGCAGTCTTGGAGAGCAGATTTGCTGGTTTCATTTAGGCATACACCTTAATATTCAGTTGTCTACCTTTGAAAAACGTGCTGACATCACTCACACATGTGGGTTAATTACTTTCTAAATCAGTTGAAGTCACACTAATCAGGTGTTGAGGATGGAAATATAATTTGATGTTGTTAAATTTTCATAAAAATATGATATATTCCTAAATTTTATAAACACCATTTTAATCTTGCAAATTTGTATTAAGAATTACATCCGACCTGTGCAATTTTCAAATAAAAGAAAGAGAGAAAATTAGAAATAGAACAATGCAATATAGAGAAAGGTAGTGTTAACAAAAAGACTAAGCTCTGTAGGGGGAAAGAGTGTTATTTTCTAAAAAGCAATCTATAGATTGGAGAAGCATAGGCTTCAGCATAAGTGGAAGTGTGCTCTCCTAAGAACAAAGAGAGGTTCTGGTTTTGTAGGGAAAACTCCCAGCTGGGTTCTCAGACAGACCCATTAATGGAAAGGAGGAAAGTCACATTCATTCAGACCTATTCAGTAAAATGGTCAAGTTCTGACTAAGTGGTTTTCTAGCCCCAGGATGGGAAGTTTCTGCTGGATGTTTTCTATCAGTAATGAGTAGGGGTAGTGGGAGATTTCAAGAGCAGTTTATCTTGGCTTTGGTTACAGGAACTCTTTGGTTCTGGGTGGTAAAGCAGGAAGTTTATTAAAAACTTCCTTTTCTTAGAACACAAGTCACAAGACAGCCTCTTTCACACGGCCTTGCCAGGGCCACATGGTTCAGCCTTTAGTTTTTTAGTATCTCTAGTATCTCAATTAGCTACAGGGAGTTCATCTTGTCTGAAGAGATTTGGGTCTTATTTTATAGTTTATAGTTTTAGTAGAATCAAAAATATGGTTCTGTAAACAAAATTGGGACTTTGATTTAAACATATTTTATTTAAATTCACTAAAAATGAAAAAAAAATCCAGAATTTTCTGTCATGATTTTGAATTTGAATAATCTTTCATATTCCTAGAATATGTTGGTCTATGACCTCTTTAAATTTCAATCATCCATCTACAACTTGTCATTTCCATTCTCAATCTTTCTGGGTTTTTTTCCCCCTTTTAGGCTATGTTTTGAAACATACTATGTACATTTCCTATTATACCTATTTTTTATTATGTATCCTTCCCATTGAAATATATAAACTACCAGGCTTTTCTGTTTATTGCTGTGTCCCAAGTGCTAGATATAGTGCCTGGTAGTAGTTACTTAACATTCATTGAAAAAATAGAGTTTTTTCTATAAATCTTTTAAAAACAGAAGTACACATTAAAAAAACCACTATAAAATAGAAACAATATAAATTGCCTGTTAATGTTTGTTTTTATAGTTCAAGGAGTTACAAGGGGGACAACATGTGGTGATTCTTGGGAGGAGGTGAAGATTATTCTTCATGTTGACTGTGATGGTAGCTACTTGAATGTGTGTGACAAAATTTATGGAATTGTACACAGTCAAAAAGTGAGTTTTATTGCATATAACTTAAAATCAGTCAAAAAGCAGGTCCATCTTTTAAAAAAAGCAACCTGAAAATCCATGTCTTAATGCCTGTATGATACAATAAAACATAAATATTTGGTTTTTCTCCCCAGTGCTTGGCACAGGGCTTCTAAAATGCTTATAACTTTCTGAGTGATCAGAATAATGGTGGCATCTATTGTTAAAGTATTTTATCTTATACCTGGGTTCTTGACTGATAAGAACATCCAAATCTCTTGGAAATTTCTGAGTGTTGGGGATGAAAAGATCATCTCTTATTCATACTAAACCCCTTTCTACCATGCTTGGGTTTATGCTAATGAGATGACTCTTGGCAAATGAGCACTGGTGGACAGAGAAAGCAGCCATGTGATTGGAGGATTGAAAATTTCAGCCCCACCCAGGATGAGGGAGAAAGGGTTACAGTGAGTTTGCTCAAGTAAGTCATGTTTTAATCAACTATAAAGACCTCCCAAAACCCTGAAGAGTGGGATTCCAAGCGCTTGTGAGTTGGTAAACAACGGAGATACTAGGAAGTTGGCAAGGCTGGAGAGAATTTGAAAGCCACACACCTCACACTCCATAACTAGCCATGTGTGTCTTTTCACCTTTACCTTTTCTGAGTTGTACCCTTTATAATAAACTGGTTAAAAAAAAATAAAAAAGTGCTTCCCTGAGTTTTGTGAGCCATTGTGGCAAATTATCAAACCTGAAGAGGAGGTTATGTGGGAGCCCTCATTTATGGCTGGTTGCTCACAGATTGGTTCTTGCAATTGGTGATAGAAGTAGGGTAGTATTATGAGATTGAACTTTACCTTGAGGAGTTTCTGCTAGGTCTGGGTAAATGGTGCTGCGATTTGTTTGAAGGATGTCCAGTTGGTGTCCAGGGAGTTGGAGAATTAGGTGGCATGAGAGAAACCCATACACATTTAGTGGCAGAATTGTTGTGTGAATTAAAAAATAAAGTTTCCCTTTTACCTCAAATAATAGGTAAGATGAGTTAAAAGGAGGGAAAACGTTTGTTTTATTGCTTGTCCCTCAAAGTGAGAGAGAATTTGTGTATCCCAGATTATGTTTCAGTAAAGCCTTTTTCATTGCTGGATCCAAAAGATTTCCATCTTCCTTTTCTATGAAAGAGGTGAGCTTTGGGAAATTTTGGAACAATATTTTAGATACTCTGCATTGCTTCATTTTATAAATAATTCTTATTAATCACATTGTTTGTTACTCACAGCAAATTGAAAGAAATCCTTGGCCTGAGTCTGACCTGATGTACGTAGGTTTGTGGAAGTCTGATGCTGAAAACATAAAAAGGAGGCATCTTTGCTGTGCTATGTGAAAGTTAATGCAGAAACTGTAGTTTCAAACTAGTTTTGCTTTTGATGTATTTTTAAGCTTGAAACACTTTTAGAGATTAAAGAGAAGCAGTAAGTACAAATTAAAAAAAGGAGGCATTATAATTGAAATTAAATTTTACCTATGTACACAGGAGTGGTACATTAGAAATTAGATACAATATTTTTCTTTTAAATGATGTTGACACAAAGCTTTTTCAAGTCTGTATTATGAGTGTTATGAGAGAAAAGACTTCAATAGCCTTCAGCTTTTAAAAACAGTAGCTGATGTAAAAAAAAAAATAGTCTTTAAGTGAAAACACTATAAAATAAAAGGTGAAACATACAACTAATGTTTTAATGAAAATTGTCAGGCGAAGTACCTTGTAACAAGACCAGAGAATACATTCTTTGCATTACAAAGGAAAAATTAATTAATGTGAATTGTTCTATTTGCCACTTAAAGCTCTAAGCTATTTTAATATTGGAAAAATATTCAACTATAGTCTTGACTAATAAAAGATTCATTAACCATGATCTAGAACACATACATTACATGTTAGTGTAAGCTATTCCTGAGTTTAAGTACTTACATAACTGGCTTCAGTATGTTAATAGGCTTATTGTGAACTACAAACACATTGCAAAGCAGAGATTTAGTAATAGATTAATATGAACAGGGCATTTAATGGCTAGAATATATAGTAATAAATTGCCATAATTATATGAAGAAGATATTACTGACTAATGAACAGTGAAATGTTTTCCAGTAATGGTGAATTATTTATCCAGAATTATCTTCACTTCTCACCAAGGGTATTCACTTTCAGAAAAACCCCTTAGGTCAATACTTCAGTATGAAATTAGGGATAGTGATAACTGTTTAAAACTAGAATAATTAGCCAATTCTTTGGGACTTTTTAAGCTCAAGGCCTAGTTATAAATAACCATAAATGACAAGGAGTGATCCAGAGTAATAACAAGAAGCTTGTGGTCTCTGGCGATTTTGTGACTTGGATCTCTCTAACCTGCATCTAAGTACTTGGTAAATTGTCTTCATTAATTTTTAAATTAGCAAAAAAATCTGCTATCGATAAAAAATTCCAGAAAGACTTAATTTATTTAATTTTTAGTGAAATTAACATTTTTTGATTCTGTTTCTCATTTAGTTGATCTCTTAAACTGTACACGAATGTTGTTATCCTGTTAACTATTATTAAGAATTGATTTTCTTGAAACTATGACTTAACTTCAAATAATAATAGGACACAGAGCTTCTCGAATACTGCTAATTGAGTTGTGAATAGGGAATTGTCTTTTGCACTGATCATATTTTCAGGTGGTTCTACAATGGGAAAATTAGGACCACAAGACCAAACATTTTCTTGCCTTTGTACAAAGTCCTAAATCTTTATTGCCTTTTATTGCTTAAATCTTATCTTTTTATCTAAAAACTGATAAAAATACAGAGAGAAACAGACAAATAGAAAAAGTAGAAAAGGTAATTCTTCATTTCTAATAAGATGTCATAATAAATAAAAGAATTGTGATCCCTGAGATTTATAAAATGTTAAGATCACTAGTTACAGGTTTGATTAAAAATTTTTTTATGGAGTAAAAGAATCCATTTGAAGTTTTTAATTCAGGAATTCATAACCATTACCAATCTACCATTTTTTTTTAATTTATTGAGGTAACCAGAGACATAAATAAATCTTCTCATCTTTTATTTTCAAACTGTCTTTTTCTTGTTCTCTAATTTTATTTACCACTATTTCTTCTTTCTATTTTGTTAACTTCCTTGGCTAAGTTATGTTCATCATCATTACATGTATTTGGAAGAAAGACATTGACACCAGAAGATAAGAAACAAAATGTAATCCATGTGAAAATTCATGTCATCTTCCTTCCTCCAGAGGGTATTAGAACTCATTGTCATCTTGCCAGGGAGGCGAGATGTTACAGGAGTAGTATTGGGAATCATGTATGTTAAACATTTTGGATCTGGCAATAGACACTAGTCAGGAAAAAGCCCCTTTTTTAGTAGTTTAGAGTTCAAATTAAAATTACCTAACAAAGGCAAAATTTCAGTTGCACCAAAACAATATAATACTGTGTGTTGCTTAAGTTTTGATTTTATGCACTGCACTCATAAACATATAAAGAACATTAAGACATCTCATAGCAGTACCCTTCTGTCATTAGGAGAAGTGATTTCTAACACCTATCATTCCCTAATATGTGTTTTGATCTTTAAGACAGTAAAACTATTAAACATTTGATGTTCTTAATACATATTTTGGAACATTGCATTCATTCACATTAATCAGTGTCAGGATCAAGACTTCAATATCTCTTTTTGGGTGTCACAACTCAACAGACACATTATTTACAATTTGCATAAAGTTTATGTATATGTTATCCAATAAAACATTGATGGATGTCTTAAATCATTTTCTGTTGCTATAACACAATAACAGACTGGGTAATTTATGAAGAAAAAATAAGTTTCCTATGGTTCTGAGGCTGGAAAGTCCAAGAGCACAGAACCGGATTCTGGTGAAGGACTTCGTGCTACGTGATGCCATGGTAGAAGAATGGAAGGCCTAGTGAGCCTGTGCAAAGCAGACCACAAGAGTGAACCAAGCTTGCTTTTATACCAACTAGTAGCCAAGAACTCACTCACTCCTACAAGCTCTGTAGGGAACTAACTCCCTCTCAGGAAAATGGCATTGATCCATGCTTGAAGGTTCTACCCTCTTGACCCTACCATCACCTAACACTATTAAATTGATTATTAAATTTCCAACACATGAACTTTTGGAGGACACAGTTCAGCAAACACAATAAATATTTATATAGATTGATTAAATGATGAAGTTTGTATAGAATTTTAGGAAATTTATAAAACTCTACATAAAATTCACAAATTAATAGGGGGTCCTTAAGATGCCAGGGTGTGAAGACCTGGAGTAACTTTTGCTTCCTTTCGGGTCTTCTGCATCCACTGTTCTAGTGTTTTTATGCCCTCTTTTACCCTCCATCCTTCCCTCTTTTGCACTCTCCCTTTCTCCCTTCTTTCCTTCACTTTTCTTCCTCACCCTCTCTTTCTTTCTTTTTCTTTTTCTTGGTTTCAACATAATTTTACTAAACAGATAGTTCTTAATTATCAAACACTAGATTTCTATATTTCATATGCATAATATAGTATGTGGGGACATAAATTCATGATGTCAGTTCCTGGCTTTTGTTGCAATAACTTGCCTAAAATATATGGAAAGCCTAAACTGCAGAGTTGTCTTCTCTCCTGTGAACAACAAGAATGCAACAACATATTCTATCAAGCATCTGTTCATGAACAAAATATAAAAACAAATACTGACATCCCATTGGATTGTCACTTAATTTTTATATCCATAAGTAAATATTTATTTAGAATGATTTATTAAAATCACAGCAAATTGTAAATAGCTCACAAAATCTCTGGCTCTGGGGAACAATATGGTAGTTTCTCAAAAAAATTAAAAATAGAACCGCCGTATGATCCTTCAGTCTCAATTCTGGATATATATCTACAAATGTTGAAATCTGGATCTTGAAGAGATATCTGTACTCTCATGTTCATTGCAGCATCATTCGCAATAGCCAAGAAATGAAAACCACCCAAGTATCTACTGAAGAAAATGTGGTATACACAAACAATGGAGTGGTTTCAGAAGGAAATCCTGCCCCTAGTGGCAACATGAATAAACCTGTAAACCATTATGCTAAGGGAAATAAGCCAGTCGCAACAGGACAAGCACTGCTTACTTCCACGTAGATGAGGTATCTAACTTAATCACGCCTGTAGAAGCAGTGAGTAGAACAGTAGTTGCCAGGACTTGAGGTAAGGTGTTGGTCAAAAAGTATGAAGTTTCAATTTTCAAGTTTAATAATTTCTAGAGATCTGCTGTACATCACCGTACTGTAGTTAATAACACTGTATTGTGTGCTTATGCTTTTTTAAATTTTAGTTTTAGTTCCATTTTGCTCTGATTGGCTTCCATGTGAGTTTACTTTTATTTATTTTCTTATTTAGTTGAAATTGCTATGAGGTCACACCAGGTGACCATTTCCTTTTTATGAAGCAAATTTTATGTTTTCAAGCATATTTTTGCTATTGTGTGTGTGTGTGTGTGTGTGTGTGTGTGTGTGTGTGTGTATGAAAATTGGCCTGTAGTAGGCTGCTAAAAACTTTTGAGACACTGCATGTTATGGTCCATTATTTCACTTCTAAGGAACACAGTTGACTGTGTTCTTTCCAATTCATCCATATAAACTTCAGTTGGCTCAGCTCATTGGTGTCACTGGGAGGAGTTCATTTCCTTCCATCCATGTGGATTGTACCTTTCATGATTTTTGTGTACAATACTTTCATAATGACCCAAGGTAGGTGCCTCCTACTTTGTGCATTGACATAAAAAAGCTGAAAGAATGGTTTCAGTAACATGTTACAGTTTGAGAGACAGAGGAAGAATATTTTTAAAGAGAGAAATATTCTTAATATTATTAATGCATATAAATTACTGCATGTATGTTAAGTATCAAAGTATGTGCACATCTGTAAATTAATAAATTATTACCTATAGTAAGTATATTATTTCATATTTTGATTAGTAAATGGAATAGCTGAGTGAACTGAAACTTATTCCAGGTTCCATGCCCTTAAACATGATACAAGGCTGTTTCTGCTAAGGGTGTTTAAAGACTTAGGATTATTTGGTTTGGCTGAAATATGAGACAGTGGAAAGACAGACATATGGTTACTGAGAAGTTCACATTTCAGTACTTCTCTTGCATTTCCTTATAGTTTATCACATTTTATAGCTAAATTCATCTTATCATGTGTATATTATTTCCCCTTGACCTAGCAAAAAAAAAAAAAAAAAATTAAATAGAGAAAGTACACACACACACATACCCACACGCACACATAGTGAAAAAAGTTGACTTCGTGTTGTCAGACCATCCTTGTCGTTTGACCTGGTGACAGAGCAGCCTCTAGCACAGTGCTCAGTGCTCACTGTCACTGGTTTAGCTTATTCTGAAGCCAGTTCAAGGATTGTGCATTGTCCTCTCATTTGCCCAAATAATCCTTTTCAACGCTGATGTCAAAGAGAAAAATATAGCATTGTTAAACTGCCTTCTCAAGGCTAATACTTTTCAAATCACTGTTTAAAATAGTTTTATTATAGTATTGGCCCTGTTACCAACTAAAATAGGTTTACTTTATTTATTGACTAATTCATTAATCAATATTTATGGTTTATGAAATGTTAAACATAATATTATTAGAGCAGGGGCGAAGGAAGTGAATATAACATTGTACCATTATGAAATTAGCTTGTATATTTTAAATTGTTTGACCTTTAAGCAAAATGATCAGACTCATTAAATCTCCGACTTGAAGCAGACTTTTGAGTAGAAACTTGTTCTCATTTCAAGACTCTCCCTTTATTTTATGCTATAGTAACTCAAAATTACTGTTCTTTTCTTCTTATTGTGAATGTTTAAAATATTCTAATCAATGGCTTTTATGTATTAGCACTGTGCATCTGTATTAATGAAGAATAGTGCTTTTGAGTTCTAAATATAAAATAAATTAATACCCTATTTTAGGCAAAAAAGGAGTAATGATATCCTAGTTTTAAATCATGAAATCGATTTGGGGGCTTTAAAAGAAAATTGAAATTTTAACAAATGGATCCTAAAATAGCAAGTCCATTAAATCTGTACTTATTTCACACAAATGCATTGAAAGAAATATGGAATAAAATTTCAGAAAGTGTAAGGATGCAAAGAGAAATATCTTTCATACTGAAAACTGAAAATGGGATAAGTCTGACTTTGTAATATGCTAATTTAAAATTGTTATGCAAAATATAGGCAAAGACTGTGATGAATCTGATAAATTCAATTTGGTTGAGGTCACGTTGGAAACTCATTTTGAACTCAGTATAGCAAGTTTTAAAATACAACTTTGTAAGCAAAAAAGTTCTAATTTGCTTTTTTTTTCATTTTTGTATTCTTAGTAGGTAGAGCAATACCAATATAGGTGGCATTCAATAATATTTGCTGAATTAAAATTATTTAGCCAAAGAAAGTCATAGGCTATTGCTGCAGATATAGCTAAGTATGATGAATTTTTTATTATAAAGTTAAATTTGCATTACAAAGAAATAAATAGATACAGAGAAATAAAGAAGTAGATATATAATTTTAGAAGTTTCTCATATTCAACTATTTTGTAAGAGGATGGACATTTAAGATTTATATGACATGCCAATTAGCTAGAGAGCATATTGCTTTGGAAATTGTACTTATCATAGTGTTGTTTTAATGCATTCTTTTGCTATGAAGAAAATGATTGCAATATGTTATCAGGCCCCAGGTGACATTTTAAAAGGGAGATCATAGTTTGGATATTTTTAATGGGAAAAAAGGGACATTAGATAGACATTCAAATATATTGTTTGAATGTTGTTAACTGTCATGTTAGTCTGAAAATGAGAGTTTCGTATTTCAGAATTTATCTTGATAGTGTTATTGCTTAAATATTTAAATATTGCAGGAAGAAAGAAAATAAATGAAAGGACATCTTTTCTTGCTAGTGTATCTGAACTCTAGGTTAAATACCAGTCCACACTTTGCAAAATCAATTTTAATAAACAAAGCTGCTGGGCATAGCTAAATGTTTTCAAATGTTTGATAAGAAAACAAAGTGATAACTTGCCATTCTGCAGGACTCTTTTAGAGCCATCACAACATTATAACTGCTTTTTATTATATTTTCATCCTTTAAGGAGGGAATAAAATCCAGAGAAGTACCAGTTCTTGCAATAATGTATTTGTTCACTCTAAATTATTCACTTAACAAACATTTATTTAGTGCTTATGTTTTATCTTCCACCTCAGTATCCAAAAAAGTTAGCTATAGGAACTTAGCCTATGAAAATAATATTGAATGGAAATGAAGGCTTAACCTAAGGATTCTAAATACTACCTTAAAAAAAAAAAAAAGAAAACCTGAACATCTTGAAGGACTAACAAAGGTAAATTCATTAAATGTACAGATACTTTTTAAGTTATATATTATCATGGTTTAAAAAATGATGTTGTAATCAATTTTTTAGTAATATAAAATATATTTATATTTTATGGTATCTATAGTATCTTCATAGATAAAATGCACAATAAAATAACTTTTAGAAATCATAACATATGTCCATATAATATATAAGTACTACTTATATATCAAAGAATTAGCTGTCTTATGCCCGGTTTGTGATACTAGTGGAGAATGCCATTTTTTGATTGTTTGCATATCTGCAGAGGCAATAGCCCACTTTTTTTTTTTTTTTTTTTGAGATGGAGCCTCAAGCTATCCCCCTGGATAGAGTGCCATGACATCACAGCTTACAGCAACCTCCAACTCCTGGGCTCAAGCAAGTCTCCTGCTTCCGCCTCCCAAGTAGCTGGGACCACAGACACCTGCCACAACGCCCAGCCATTTTTTGGTTGCAGCCATCATTGTTGTTTTTGGCAGGCCCAGGCTGGGGATTTGAACCCGCCACCTTAGGTGTACGTGGCTGGCGCCTTAGCCGATTGAGCCACAGGTGAGCCCAATAGCCCACTTTAATCCTGTATTGATAGTATAAGAGAATTATAGAAAATATAGATTCAAATTTAAATAGTAACCTTAATCTTTGAGAAGATTAAAGAAACTATTGATCTCTAATTAATATTGAATTTACCCTGCATTGGAATTTGAATAGATCACACTTCTCTCACTTATTTGTTCAACTCAAGGGTCCCTTGCTGTTTATACTATTTGTTGGCCATTTCTTCTCTTTATCTAATCT
>CAUYQV010166815.1:0-24276 GCA_963574575.1 Galagoides demidoff
TTATTCCCATATTAGGTAGATGCAACATTAAACAATTGCCACTAATTATTTTCTAGACACCCCAGGGAAAAGGATCTTTGTGCTAAGCAAGGTCTGAGTTAGAAAAACTACAGGCAAACCCCATGAGTGAAGATTTAAGGAGTTAAGGAACTGCCAGACAGGTCAAATAATGACAGTTCTGTGGGGAAGGGGCTTTTTGGGGGGTGCTCCAAAGCTGTTCTGCCTTCTCCAGTGGCTGCTGGGTTGCTAGGTTTTCATTTGTGAAACTGTTGGTTGTCATTGCTACAGGGGTGCTGTGGAGAAGGGGATTGACTGTTGATAGGACAAGTGAAGATACCTCAAAGCTCACTTTTCCATTTTTTTTTTTTCCTTTTGAGATAGGGTCTCATTCTATCACCCAGACTGGAGCACAGTGGTGTGATAATTGCTCACTGCAGCCTCCAACTCCTGGACTTCAGTGATCCTCCTGACTCAGCCTCCAGACTTGCTGGGGCTACAGGTATGTCACCAACCCTGGCTAATTTAAAACTCACATTTTTAAAACCCAAGATTCAGCTATTTTTCTTGAACAAACCAACCTTGAACTGGTGAAAGCCTTTGTTTCTGAAGAAGTTGATTTTGATAAAGTTGATTTCCCTCAGTGTTCTCACTGAGGAGTGGATTTTTGGATGTCTTTACTCAGCCATTCCAGAATTTCTCTCTTTCAAAGTTAACCAGATTGGGGGAAGGGAGTGAACAGCAGCAAGCATATTTGCAAAGGCTTGGTGATAGTGTGCTGGAAATTCTTTTCCAATGCTAGGCTTTGTCTTGCCCTTCCTGGTGTTCTCTTGAAAAAGCAGACTGGAAATCTGCATCTCAGCTACCAGCTGTCAGATTCTCATTTAGATTTCAACAATGAGAGGAACTGTGTGAATTTGACATGTAGAAAAGAAGAAGCCCTTGCTCTCTGGCTGTTACTGTGGACAGGGTACAGTTGTGTACAGACCAGACATAAGAGGTTTGCCAGCAGAATCTGATTGTTCTGAGAACCACCCATTGTGTAATCCAAGGCAGCTGGTATGAGGAGGGTTGGTTTCTTGTGAATGTTGGCAACAATTCTCTGACCTTTGCTTTCTAGCCCTTCAAAGGTCTAATTCCCTGTATTAAGCCCTTTTGTGCTTTAAATATCTACTGGGTTTTGTTTTTTAAAAAATAAAACTTGATTGATATCAATATGAAGAAGCTCAATGAATTCATTCAACTGCAAGGAAGCCAAAGAAGCTCATGTTATGAGAATGGACGAGAGCTGTGAAGTCAGAAAGGAAGGCACCAAAATCAAATTACATGCCATATAGTTGGGCCATAAATGAGTGAATCCTGGAGAGAAGATGGGTAAGGGGCAGGGAGTAGGTCAAATTAGAGAACACACATCTCTCTAAAGATGACTCAGTCTTTCAAGGGCAGTGAGAAATCCAAATTCTTATGTCAGTCAGCTCTGTGTAAATGTTGGGCATATATTTTAATTTTTAAAACACAATGTACAAGCCCAAATCTTATTGGTAGTTTCTAGGGATATCAGGCAATATCTTTTAGGACGTTTTCCATATTTTTAAATTTCTGCTCTCACCTCCTTTATGCATGCCATTAACTCTTTGTTATTCTTACCACTTTTCTATCTGCCATATTGTGCTCCAAACCCAACCTAAAATAACAGAAGGTGAGTGGGGAGGAGGAATATCTATCAGAGTGGAATTTGAGGAAAATCACCAAGGTTCATTTCTACCTAATAGCCTTACTTTGAGGCATTAGAGGTTTGTTTTTAATATCTGCTTAACTATTTCTGCATTAATAGAGGATTTAAGATGTTTTAAGAAGGCCAAAACAAGAAAGGCGGTTTGTACCACATCTAATTCTTGTCCTACATCATTAGGCAATATAAGGGAATTTTATATTGGAGGTGAGAAAATGTATTTTACAATGCTGCTTATATTGCTGAAAATATTATGTTCATCATCCTTAAGTGACTGCTGAAATATTATAGGCCACTAAAAAGTAGAATTTCAAGTAATTAAAGAAGACACATGGACATTTCTAGAGAGACAGTGAAAACATATTGGAAGGAGCATGAACTTTAGAGTTAGCAAGAGCTGGGTTTCCACAGGGCTTTGATGTGTCCTAGCTATGTGAACACGATCATGTCTCTTAGTCTTGCTGAGCTCCTATAAAACGGGGATAAGGAGGGAGAGGGGATTAATTAATTGATTAGGAATTTCGTGATAGCCTTCTTTATGCCAGTTATTACTTTAGACATACTCAATCTGCCCACATAAGGTCTATTGTCCCGCAGGAAAGACAGATTAGAAGTAAATGAATTATAAACAATTATTTTATTACAGTTTGATAGGTGCTACAGAGGAAAACTGCAGCATGCAACAAAATCAAAACTAAGGAAGAGCCGTTGTGCATGGCAGGAGCTCAGAAATACAGGTGTGTGTCCACGAGAAAATAAAAGTTTTCTAGATCAAACTTGGGAAAATATGTCTAAACAGTGTTTTGAGTATCAAATTTCAAGCAGTTGCTATTAACATTGTTGTCATGCTGACCGTTTTAGAAGAGTTCAGAGATAAAGATTTGGATGTGAAGGATATTGTGAAAAAATAGGCGTGGCCATGGTAATATAATCATATCTGAGTCATTAGCTCTGACTGGCCTGGTTCTTCTCTGCTTGTGGTGTTGGTGATTAATGGCACACAGTAATGTTTCCAGTAAAGGTATTCCCATTAAATTTGCAGACGAATTTGAGTCAACACTAATGAACGTGCTTAAGTGGAGGTAATAGAAATCCTGTCCAGATAGCTGAAGCCACAGTGGGGAGCCTATTATAAGGTGCAGACATCCTAAGTACAGGGACTGTGGCTCAGCCTCTGGAGGGACCAGGCATGGGTACTGGAAAGTCGTTAGTAACTGTTAAGCTTCTCTTCTCTGTTTTCCTCTTGTCTCATAGGAGAGGGCCTTTCTCTGGCTCTCCATTTCCAGGTTCCAGAAGGTTTTGCAAATGGTAATTAACCCATTATCTCTCCCAGAAGTGAGAGTCTGATCAGTCCTGCTCTGACCAGATTTTTTTCCGGATCCAATCCCTACTGTCCCAGGGTGTAAGATCAGGTAGTACCACACAGCTCCCATCATCTAGGGCAGTGGTTCTTAATGTTCCTAATGCCACAGTGTATTTTCATTCCTTTTTAAAATTTTCTCTATACATATATGTGTGTTTATTTAGTTTTTGCTTTTTGCCTTCTCAAAATTAAAAAGGCTTAAAATTTAATAACAATAACAATGTTTAAGATAAGGACTAGAAACCAAAACCTTGTAAAGAACAAATGAAGATAAATACATTCAGAAAAGAAATCAGATGATTACTGAAACAAGATATTGAGCAATAATAATAATAATGCAAAAAAGTAACATTCATGTTACCAGATAAAAGTATGTTTATCATAGAAAGTTTTGACTCTGAGGTTCAGTACGGAGTAATCAGTTAACTTCTTTTTTTTTTCAAAGTCTCAAAAAATAGATGACTAATATTTATAAATAAAAATAGAAGATAATTTCAAAAAACAGATCATGCCAAATCTTATAGACAATAGAAAAAGAAGAAATACTTCAAAATCATTCTACTTCATCTGGATATGCCTGATATTAAAACTGGAAAAATATGTTATAATGTTTCTGTTTATAAACAGAAATTACAAACATATTTCACTTATAAATGAGGAAGCAATACCCTAAACAACATATTAACAAGTTGAATTAAAAATTATTATTCAAATAATGTACTTTGGTCAAAATTAAACCCAATTTAGGTGAAAATTAGTCACTCTTTTCTTTTTTCTTTTCTTTTTCTTTTCCTTTCCCTCACCCTCTCCCTCCTTCCCTCCTTGTCTGCTCTCCCCTTTCCTGACTCCCCACCATGTCATTAATTGTCCTCATATCAAAGTAGAATACATAGGATTCATGCTTCTCTATTCCTGTGATACTTCATTAAGAATAATATGTTTCACCTCCATCCAGGTTAATACAAATGCTGCAAAATCTCCATTTTTTTAATGGCTTAATAGTATTCCATGGTATACATAAACCACAGGTTGCCAATCCCTTCCTGAGTTGAGGGGCATTTAAGCTGCTGCCACATTTTAGCAAAAGTAAATTGAGCTGCAATAAACAATCTAGTGCAAGTGTCTTTATAATAAAAGGTTTTTTTCCTTCTGGATAGATGCCCAATAATGGGATTGCAGGATCAAATGGGAGGTCTAGGTTGAGTTCTTTGAGGTTTCTCCATACTTCCTTCCAAAAATGTATTAGTTTGCAGACCTAGCAGCTGTGTAAAAGTGTTCCTTTCTCTCCACATCCGCACCAGCATCTACAATTTGGAGATCTTGTGATATGGGCCATTCTTGCTGGGGTTACATGATGTCTCAGGGTGGTTTTAATTTGCATTTCTCTAATAATTAGGGATGATGAACATTTTTTCATATGTTTGCTAGCCATTCATCTGTCTTCTTTAGAGAAGGTTCTATTCATGTGTCTTGCCCATTAATATATAGGATTGTTGGCTTTTTCTATATGGATTAATTCAAGTTCTCTATAGATCCTAGCTATTAAGCTTTTGTCTGATTCAAAATATGCAAATTTCTTTCCCATTGGATAGGTTGTCTATTTGCTTTGGTTGTTGTCTCCTTAGCTGTACAGAAGCTTTTCAGTTTAAGTCCCATTTGTTTATTTTGGTTGTTGTTGCAATTGCTACAGAAGTCTTCTTCATAAACTCTTTCCCCAGGCTGATATTTTCCAGTGCTTTTCCTATGCTTTCTTTGAGGATTTTTATCATTTCATGCCTTAAATTTAAGTCCTTTATCCATCTTGAATCAATTTTTGCGAGTGGAGAAAGGTGTGGGTCTAGTTTCAATCTTTCACACATGGATATCCAGTTCTCCCAGCATCATTCATTGAATAGAGAGTCTTTTCCCTAGTGGATGTTCTTATTTGGTCTATTGAAGATTAGGTGGTTGTAAGTTATTGATTTTATTTCCTGGTTTTCTATTCAATTCCAAATGTCTATGTCTCTATTTTTGTGCCAGTAGCATGCTGTTTTGACATTACGGCTTTGTAGTACAGCCTAAAATCTGTTATGGTGATGCCCCCACCTTTGTTTTTATTACTAAGAACTGCCTTAGCTATATGTTCTTTTTTTTTTCTGGTTACATACAAAATGCAGAATCATTTTTTCCAAGTCTTGAAAATAGGATGTTGGTATTTTAATAGAGATGACATTGAATTGGTAGATACTCTGGGAAGTATAGACATTTTAATAATATTGATTCTTCACAGCCATGAGCATGGTATGTTCTTCTATTTGTTAAAGTCCTCTGCCATTTGCTTTCTTAAGGTTTCATAATTTTCTTTATAGAGGTCCTTCACCTATTTTATTAGGTATATTCTTCAGTATTTCATTTTCTTTGGGGCTATGGTAAAGGGAGTTGTGTCCTTAATTAGCCTCTCATCTTGGCTATTATTGGTGTATACAAAGGCAACTGACTTGTGGACATTGATTTTATATTCTGAGACATTACTCTATTTTTTGATGACTTCTAAGACTCTTATGGTTGAGTCTTTGGGGTTCTCTGATGATCATATCATCAGCAAAGAG
Organism: Galagoides demidoff; assembly: GCA_963574575.1. Taxonomy (NCBI): domain Eukaryota; kingdom Metazoa; phylum Chordata; class Mammalia; order Primates; family Galagidae; genus Galagoides; species Galagoides demidoff. The sequence continues at coordinate 5,681 of CAUYQV010166815.1, forward strand.
GGAGAATTTGACCTCCTCCACTCCATTTGTATGCCCTTTGTTATCTTGTCTTGGCTAGAACTTCCAGCACTATGTTGAATAGTAATGGTGACAGAGAACAACCTTATCTGACTCCATTTCTAAGTGGAAAATCTTTCTGATGCCACAGAGTTATGAGAGATTATCTTTGAATACTACCAGAAACTCTATGCCCAGAAATTTGACAATGTGAAGGAAATGGATCAATATTTGGAATGACACACTCTCCCTCAACTTAGCTCAGATGAAATAGATCTCCTGAACAGACCAATTTCAAGCACTGAGATCAAAGAAACAATAAAAATCTCCCAACAAAAAAATGCCCAGCTCCTGATGGCATCATACCAAAATTCTATCAAACCTTCAAAGAAAACCCTATTCCTATATTGCAGGAACTATTCAAAAAAAAAAATGAGGAGGAAGGATTCTTTCCCAACACATTCTACGAAGCAAACATCACCCTGATACCAAAAACAGGAAAAGACTCAACTAAAAAAGGGAACTTCAGACCAGTTTCACTAATGAATATAGATGCAAAAATTCTCAGCAAAATCCTAGCCAATAGATTATAGCTTATCATCAAAAACGTCATACATCATGATCAAGTAGGTTTCATCTCAGGGATGCAAGGCTGGTTTAAGATACGCAAGTCCATAACCATTATTCACCATGTCAACAGAAGCAAAAACAAAGACCAGATGATCCTCTCAATAGATGCAGAAAAAGCATTCGATAAAATCCAGCATCCTTTTCTAATTAGAATACTGAAGAATTTAGGCTAGGTGGCACATTTCTTAAACTGATCAAAGCCATCTATGACAAACTCACAACTAATATTTTACTGAATGGAGTTAAACTGTATTTTCATTGTTAAAAAGGGGTTGTAACCCACAGGTTGATAACTGCTGACCTAAGGAATAACTTCTGGGGTCTAATCATCTGGATAGTGGGAGTAACAATAGTGCATTGTTTATTAGGAAAGTTATGAGGATTTGATGAAATAATAAGTTTCAATCATTTTAGCATAGTTTCTGGCACATGGTAAGCATGAACAAACACAGGCTATTATTGTTATTATTATGCCCAGAATCATAGAAACCATTTAAGAAAAGTTAGAATTCAAAAAAAAAGCTTATTTTGAAACGAGTGCCTAAGCAAGTTTGGCAGCATGAGTCTGAACAGGTCCTCATTAGAACAGTACACGTATCTATCAGTCTCTGAAACACGGTCCACATAATTAAATTTGCTGCACTCTTTTCTTTATCATTCTATTGACGCAAACCAGATGGGGAGAAGGCAAATAAGAAAGCTTATCATCATTACCAAAGGCTAAAAAATTATTCAAGCTCACTGCTTCAGCATCCTTCAACTTCTAATGAGTAAAATAGGCATTGCTGGTAATATAATTGTTGGTACCAGTTGAAGTTTGTAGTTATTAAAGCAGTAATAAGAAGAGACTCATCACAGCCATTATATAATTTTCCTACATTTGAATAGGCATTTGCCTGTTTGAATAATTAAGGCATGCCCATTAAATTCTCAGATGAATAAAATTAATGCAAATGAACATTTTTAACTCAATACACACTGGCTGAAAATGTTTTATCTATTTTTTTTATTTCTTTTTCTCAAGTTTTTTGCTTATTGAAAAAATCCCTTGATTTATAAAGTCAGTCTACGATGATAAAAAGTTCCAGTGAGTATGTGATATTGATGTATTAAACAATTAAACATAAGTAAAATGCTTTTTTGGCATATAGGTAAAAGAAGCTTTTAATCTTAGTACCAAGATGGTTGTGGTGGGGTCAATTCAGCCAGCTTATAGTCATCCCAGTGTGCTATTTTGAGAGCCCTTGATGGGGGAGCTAGGGAAAGGCAGTTCTTCTGTCTGGAGCACTTCCCCCTGCACATTTGCAAGGCTCTCCCTTTCCCTCCCCTCCTCTCCCCCACATCTTTGCTCAAGATGGTACTACTCTAACCACCCTGTTAAAAATTGCACTCTGCTAGCCCAGCTTTCCTGACCTCCTTTTCTTGCTCAGTATTCTTCCATAGAACTTATTACATTCTAACCTTCTAGTTAACTTATTTATAATGTACATTGTCTACCTCCAATGGTAGAGTGATGTATCTGCAGTGCCCTGATGTATGCCAGGTACAGAACAGGCTTTCAAAATTATCTAATGCAATAAAACATAATTTATATAAATTCTATGATAGGTCTAAATTTGTGAGGCTAAAATATTTTAATGTGCATTTTTATACTACTTTTTTTTTGAACTCTTATCTTTCTATCCATCTATCCCATCCGAAACATGTTTTCTGAGCACCAAATTCTTTTCCCTGGAGCTTTATTTTTCTCTAGAAAAAAACGAAAGAAAGGCAACATTCCCGTGTTTATTGAGCTTATGATACAGTTGTAGCAAGAGACAATGAAATGTTTTCTACACAATGGGATCAGATCGTTAAAGGAGAAGTATTGGATACTGTGAGAGATATTAGCTGAGACTGACATAGCATGGGCTTTTTTGAAGGGGAAATGGGAATCCTCAATGGGAAGAGGTTATCCCAGTGGAGGGGATGACAGGTGGAAGAAGACAGCATGTGCACAAGCCTAGAGGTAGGAGTTGTGGACTGCAGAATGAGAAGAATGATGAGGCCATTTCTTTATACATCTCATAAGCCCCACGGAGAGGTTTAGACTTCTGAATTGTCCCTGGATTTTAAACAACAGGGAATGATGTAATGCAATTTCCACTGAAGGTGATTGCTCATGGCTCATCCTTCATCTGTGAATGCCAAATGTAATACCTTTAGGTAATTGTTGGTGCCAAATTTTCCTACAAAAGCTGTCACCTGAATGCCATTTTAGGATAGAGTTGTTCCTCGGTTCCAGGACCCCCCCATAAACTAAAATTTGTTCATACCCAAGTCCTGCAGTCGGCTCTATAGTACTGTCCTGTGTGAAAAGTTGGCCCTCTGTGATAGAGTCAAATGTAGGAACCCTGCCCAAATAGAGCAGACCCCCTAAATGGATCAACCCCCACCCTCCTGATATATGTCCTACCTTGGAAAAGTGGATGGGCTAACCCCCTACCCTTCTTCACAGATGTCCCATCTAAGAAAGGTGAGTGGGCCAGTCACCACCCTTCCTACCTTTAAAATCCCCATACACCATTACCCACGCACTGACTTCTTTCTCAAACTCAGTCTTCCTCATCAGGATGGAATAAAGGCCGCTGTTGTTCACACAGAAACTGGATTCCTTTTTTCTTTCATCTTGTGTTATTCAGAATAATTTTTATTTTTGGTCTTTGACCTCTCATTTTGGTGTGTAGAACCCAGAACAGGGAAATCCCCCTTTGGGGACCAAGACACCCCATAGGACCCAACCAGATGGACTCTTGCTCCAGTGAGATGAAGGGAAACAGGAGATTCCTCTGACCCCTGTCTGAAATTTATCCATTTATTGGTAAGGTGAGCTTTTGTCTAGAATCACTCTCTGAATTTTTTTAACTTCTCTTTCCCTCTACCCCCATCTCTGGGTCTCTTAAAAACTCTTTCTGCTTCCTTCTTCTTTCTCTATTTTTTTTGGAGAAGGAAGGAGGCCTATTGACCCTGACCCCAGCCCTCAGATACTTCCTTCTTCCTCCTCCTCCATTTTTTCCCCAGCTGGTTCAAAGTCACACATGGAGGCCTATTCTCCTTGACCTCAGCCATCAGATCTTCCTCCTTGCTTTTTCCAGCTGATTTCACGTGGGGAGGCCTAGTATCCCCCGATCTCAGCCCCAGCCACCTATGCACTCACCCCAGTGAGCCAGGCTCCCCATCTAGTGTCTTGTGTTTGGGGCCATCCTCTTATGGGCCTGGGCCACTTTATCCAGCTGATTAACCACAGCCTCACTTTTTCCGACTGGTTTCACATACATGAGGAGGCTTAGTACCTTCCTGATCCCAGCCTCAGTCATCCATGGCCTTTCTTTACATTCTCATTTTAACTTCATTTATTTATTTTTTTTTCATATCCACTTTCCAATATGGAGACCACTTAGACATGGATTTCTCCCATCTTCAACTTTAAGCTGCCTTTTAACTCACCTTAAGCCTCTTAAGCTCTATCCTGATCTAAAGCCTAAATGCTTTATCTTTTTCTTTACTGCTGTTTGGCCTATGTACAAACTGGACAATGGCTCGCACTGGCCGGAAAATGGCACATTTGACCTCTCAGTCCTCACTGACCTCAATAATTGCTGTTGGAGATAAGGCAAATGGTCAGAAATTTCCTATGTTCAGGCTTTTCTCCTTCTCTGAAACATCCCTTCTCTGTGTTCATCCTGTGAACCCTCTCAGATTTTCCTTGCGCAGATGAAACCAGCTTTCCTTGATCTATCTGAATCTCCATTATCTTTTTTTGATCCCACAGACATCCCCCTCCTTCTGTCTCTCCGCAATATCCACAGCATTCCTACCTGCAGAATTCCACCCCATCCCTTCCACCACCTGCCACCTGCCTTCTGTCACACATGGTTGAGAAAGAAAAGATGCCAGAACCAGGAGAGAAAAGAAACACAGTGGACCCAATTTTCCCACCCCTTACTAGGTCTGGACACACCATTGGGCCTCCCATTTCCAGATCACCACAACCTCTATGCCCGCTTTGGGAGGTTGTGGAAATGGATGGCATGATTAGGGTTCACGTCCCTTTTTCTTTCTCAGACTTGTCTTACATAAGTCAGAGATTAGGTTCATTCTACAGATCCCACAAAATACTTTCAAGAATTTAGATATCTAACCCAATCATATGATCTGATCTGGCATGATTTATATGTCATCCTCACCTTTACCCTAACTTCAGAGGAGAGAGAGCAGGTCTGGAATCAAGCTCAGATTCATGTGGAAGAGCCATGCAGGATAGACCAAACCCTGCCAGAAGGGGTTAGAACTGTTTCCCAAGATGACCCCAATTGGAATTATCTAACTGATGCTCCAGGGGTACGCCTTTGTAACCACATGGTCCAGTGTCTCTTAGAAGGACTAAAAAAAGCAGCCCATAAGGCTGTCAATTATGATAAATTAAAATAAATAACCCAGAAGTGGGATAAAAATCCTTTCCAGTTTAGCCTGTCTTAACGAAGCTCTCCACTGATGTACCACCTTATTGCCAGAGACCTCTGAGGGCAGACTCATTATTAACATGCATTCTATCTCTCAGTCTGTGCCTGATGTGAAAAAACTCCAAAAATCCACCCAGGGGCCTCAACTCCCCAACAAGATCTCATTGACCTCGCTTTTAAGGTTTTTAATAACTGAGAAGACACTTATAAGCAGCGGTGCCTCTCAGAACTCCAGTTTTTGGCTTTGCCCATTACACAAAACCCAGTTACTCCTTGAAACTCATCAGGGCACTCCAAAGAATGTAATCTCCCCCAGGACCATGTTTCAAGTCAGCAAGCCAGTCCATTGGGCAAACCAGTGCCCAAATCCAAACCCTCCCCCCAAACTGTGCCCAACCTGTGGAGGTCCTCATTGGAAGTTTGACTGCCCAGGTCCTGAAAATCTGGCTTACAGTCGCTCCCAGGACCTAGCTCAATTTTCCAACCTTCTAGGCCTAGCTGCAAAAGACTGACAATTCTGGGAGAATCAGAATGCCCCCTAGACAATCACCAAATCTGAGCTCCAGGTATTTTTGTAGTGGAAAGCAAGCCAATTGCTTTTATAATAGACATGGGGGCAACCTTTTCCACACTGCCATCTTACAATGGTTCTGTAAAACAAATAGAGATCTCTGTGGTGGGAATTGATGGTAATCTGTTACACCCTTAGGCTACTCCACTTTGTGGTGTTCACTCTCTGGACACTCTCACATTCATTTCTTATTATCCCATGCAGCGTTCCCTTACTAGGTAGAGATATCCTCTCAAAATTACAAGCAACCCTGATGATTCCTGCCAGCCCCCACCTCCCACTACCCATCCTGCTCCTCTCCAAACACTCCTTGACAACCCCTCCATTCTCTCAATCTGATCTCCCTATAGATCCTATCATGTGGGACACCTCTCTTCCCCTTCTATTGCCTCCCATCATGCTCCTATTCTCATTGCTCTCCAACCCCCAAATTCATACACTTCCCTTAAATAATACCCAATCCTTAAGGCAGTCCTCAGGGGGAGTTAAACCATTCATCCTCAGACTCCTGTCAGCTGGTATTCTACACCTACTAACTCACCCTATAACACTCCCATCCTTCCTGTAAAAAAAAAAAAAAGATTGTTCATATAAGTTAGGTCAAGACTTATGGGTCATCAGTGAAACTGTTCAGCCTGTTCACCCAGTAGTCCCTAATCCCTATACCCTCCTATCTACCATTCCTTCCAATACCTCCCACTACACATTTTTAGATCTCAATGATACCTTCTTTACCATCCCCATCCATGAACTCTCCCAACCCCTCTTTTCCTTCACCAGCCAACAGCTAACCTGGACAGTTCTCCCACAAGGATTTAGAGATAGCCCTCATTACTTTGGACAGGCACTTCAGGCCGACCTCCACCAGTTAACTTTACCAGGGAATTCCACAATTCCTTCTTTTGTGTAGCCTCTCCCCCATTGTCTCCTGGCAAGACAGCATTCATACTCTCTTTCTTCACTACCAAAGGAGGTAGCATATCCCCTTCTAAAGCCCAATTAATCTCTCCCTTCATCTAATACCAATATTCATTCTCTTATAGCGATGAGAAAAACTCATTGCGTTCAGGCTCCTTACCCCTTTTCCAAATGAAAAATGACCTCCTCTCCTTTCTGGGAGTTTTAGGATATGTTAGAGGATGGATTCCCTATTTCACAGCCTCAGCTAAACCTCTACACACCTCCAATAAGGGTTCCCCAACTGATTTCCTAGATACACACCAACTTTGGTCAAGTTCCTTCTGTTCTTTATAATCTTCTCTGTCCCAAGCACTCTCCCTTCATCTCTGTGATCCCTGCTATCCATTTTACCTCTCAATGTCAGAGCACCGAGGATATGGAGTAGGAATTGTGACACAGAAACCTCATGATAATCACTTCCCAATAGCACTCCTCTCAAAACAGAGTTCACAGCCCTAGGATGGTCCCCTTGCCTCCAAATGGTGGCAGCCATGTCTCTCCTTCTCTTAGAAGCCCAGAAACTTGCCTGCCATGCCCCCAAATATCTACTTACCCCCTAAAATATTCCATCCCTTTTAAAACACCAATACTTATCATCTTTAATCCCCACACCTCATTTACTCCAGCTTTTAATCCTCTTTATAAAAAACCCAGACCTTCACTTTTTCCCTGACCAGGCATATAACTCCTTAGCTCCATTAGCTGCTCTCTTCACATGATCCTCACACTTCCCAGAACTCATCCCGTGACTGGTGGCCTTTAATTGCAGTAACACCACATCCTTTTGCTAACATCTCCCTTCTCTTACTTAACCCTGAAGATCTTGGTTTATTGACAGCAGTTCTTATAAGACCACTGCTCATTCCATGACTCTGTCAGGCTTTTCTATTGTGTCTTCTTCCCATACTATTGCCTCCATTATCCTGCCTCCCAGCACCTCTTCACAATAGGGAGAACTCTTAGCCCTCCCTAAAGCTTTCCAATGTGCACAAGTTATCTCCATCAACATATATACAGATTCTAAGTATACTTTCCACATAATCCATCACCATGCAGCTATATGACAAGAAAGAGGATTCATTACCACTCAAGGCTCCTCTACTGTCAATGCCACACTCATTAAAAACCTCCTAAATCCAGCCACACTCCTAAAAGAAGTAGCCATCATTCACTGTAAGTGTTACCAAAATAAAACAGATCCAATATCCAAAAGCAACCAAAAAGCTGATATGGAGGTCAGATGAATAGTTCAGTGCCCTTATACCCTCTACCGCACCCTAAAAGGCCAGTACTTGTCCTGCAATAAATTCTTTCCAGTGTATACATCTGAGGAACAGGACAATTACCAGCATCTTCCTACACAAGAAGGATGGTTCCTTCAATAGGGAAAATTTATTCTTTCTTCCTCCCAAGCTCAAAATGTCCTCTCTTCCCTCCACAATAGCCTTCACGTTGGTTTCAAACCTCTTCACACTCTTCTTTGTCTGCTTCTTTCTCAGCCATGACTATTTTCCCTTTTAAAACATAACCCAGTGTTGCACAATCTGCACCCAGGTCTCACCCCAGAGGGCCATAGAAACACCCCCTGTTCCCACACATCAGGCCTGGGGCCAAACCTCTGGATAAGACTGGTGGATTGGCAGTGCCTGTGGCTCAAAGGAGGAGGGTGCTGGCCCCATATATCAGAAATGGCATGTTCAAACCCAGCTCTGGACAAAAACTGAAAAAAAAAAAAAAAGGACTTGGCAGATTGCATTCACTACATGCATCCTGTATGAAAATATAAACTTCTTCTACTTTGGGTTAATACCTTCTCAGGGTGGGTCAAAGCCTTTCCCACAACAGGCGAGAAAACTCATGAAGTTGTCTTCACCCTCCTTCACCACATTATTCCTAGATTCATCCTCTGCAACTCTATTCAGTATGACAGTGGCCCAGCTTTCATTAGCCAGATCACCTCCCAAACCTCATAAACCCTAGGAGTTCAGTGATGCTTATGTGGCTTACAGGCCCCAATAATCAGGGAAAGTAGAACAAATGAACAACATCCTTAAACAACGTCTCACTAAATTAGTATTCCAACACAAGCAAGATGGGATTAAACTTCTCCCCATCACTTTACTCCACATTCCTTCACAACTTGAAACCCCTCTTTTACAGCACTTTTGAAATAATGTGTGGCAGAACTATAATTCTGGGCCCTGGATCCCTTCCAGGCTCTTTTGTAGGAAACTATTTCCCCATCTTCTAGGAAACAAGGGATGAACTTAGAAAAACAATAGACCACCTTCTACCCTAATCTTCAGCAGAGAAAATCAGAGACCAATTGGCAGCGGAGCAAGTCTTCCTCAAATCTCCCTTGCCTCACAGGACTCTATCTCATCACTGGACAGGTCCTGACACAATTCTTTATAGTATCCCCACAGCCGTTTGCCTTGTGGACCCCCCCAGTCTGGATCCATTGATCCCTAATAAAGCTGTCTCCTACAGAAAAACCTCCAACCCTGGATGACTCCTGCTGGAAATCACAAGTACTATCCTCCACCATCTTAAAACTCACCAGGACCCCTGAAGAGTCCACTTTTCCATAAATGTGTAACATTCATCCCCAATTCTTCCCTTTTCTCCATGACTGTTCTCAAGATGTATGACTACTCCCACACATTCAAAACTGGGATGACCTCTTTGGAACTTTTAAATATCGGTGCTACAAGGCACCTTCTAAGACTTTCCCCCCAAAGAAACCCAATTTTTCCTCTCCCTAGTTCTTTTCCTCTGGATACCCCCTCTTGTCAATTCTGACCCTTCTCCCCTCCCCATTGACCTAGACTGAACTCACGGACTATCTTTCTACCTGACCCTCGTATATTTGTAAATATCTTACTAACCCCCACTTTAGTGTTCATTACACCTGATTCTTACCTGAAACCCTCCTTTTTGCCAGCTACTCTTACAAGCGAGCACACTATTATGATGTTATCAAAGCTTTTGAAAGTTCCTATGGAGGAAAGAATTACTGAATCAGTAAAATAAAAAATGCTAGATGCCCCAGGGGTAAAGTTGGGGCTACTTTCTGATGGACATACCTCACACATGTAAGATTATCAGATGGAGTTCAGTACATAGCACATGAGCACAAAACAAAAGAAATAATAGAAAAACTCTCCTTCAATCTAACCTTACCACCCTATAAAACATTTCAAAAGTCCAGTGGACATTTTTAATCATTTTGCCACTGTGTAAGTTGGAATTTGATCAAAAGTTTCTGAGTGATTTTACTTTGGTGGTAGAGCATTGTGCTTGTCATTGTGGAGGATAGGTCTGGGAATATCCTGGAGAGCTGGTTTAGTAATGGCAAATTTATTCAACATGTGAATGTCATTAAAGCATTTAATTTCTCCATCATAAATGAAACTCAGTTTAGCTGGATACAGGAGCCTGGGTTGAAAGTTATTTGGTTTAGGAGGTTAATGTTTGATGACCATCATCTTATAGCTTGAAAAGTTTCAGCAGAAAGATCTGCAGTCATTTTGATATATATATATATATATATTTTTATTGAATGGTAACTATGTACATTAATGCACTTCTGGGGTACACTGTGGGGTTTTCACATGCAATCTGAAATACTTCCATCAAACTGGTCAACACAGCCTTCATGTCATTTTCTCAGTTATTGTTTTAAAAAGTTCACATTCTACTCTTAGAAAGATTCACTTGTACCCCTCATTTTAATATTCTTCTCCTCATAGGATATGGTTTTCTTACATCTGGCTGCTTGCAGAATTTTTTACTTCATATTAACTTTGGTGAAGTTAATTATAATGTGTCTGGGAGATGATTTATTTGGATTGAGTCATGCTGGGGTTCTGAAACTGTGTGCTATCTGAATTTCAGAATCTCTTGCCATGTTTAGGACGTTCTCCTTGATTATCTCTTGGAGTAGAGCATCTGGGCCTTTTAAAGCAACCTCATTGCCTTTAGGAATTCCTATAAGATGAATATTAGTTTTTTTGGAATTATACCAGAGGTTTATGAGCAAATGATCCGTTTTTGCTCTCCATTTCTCTTCCTCTTTCAGTGTCTGGGAGCATTCAAAAGCTTTGTATTCAATGTCAGAAATCCTTTCTTATGCCTGCTCCATTCTGTTACTGAGGGATTCTACTGTATTTCTCAAATCTTGTAGACCTGCAAATTCTTTTCTCAATGTGTCCAAATCTTTGGTGATTTGTTCTTTGAATTCAATGAATACTTGAGACAACTTTTGAATTATTCCTAGAATTTCTAATTCCAACTTTACTTCCATGCCATCAATCTTATTTGCCATCCAAATTCTAAAATCAATTTCTGACATCACAGCTATTTGTTTATGAGTACGATCTTCTGGTGTGTCTGCCTTGTCATTTCTTGGGGGAGTTGATCTACCCTAATTATTTATGTTGCCAGAGTTTTTCCACTGACTCCACCCCATGATTATTTTTCACCATTTGGTAGATAAGCAGGTAAGGTGAAATTGGATTGGGTGCTCCTGAAGTAGTGACTAACCAGCCCTTTGGCAGAGAGCTGTGATTGGTGACTACAGCTTTCCCCCTACAGCTTTGCAAAGGATCTGTACAGTACTACAGCTTGAGACATTGGGGACCTGCTTGGGGTGGTGGGGCTAGGTGGCTCTGTCTTGTTTTTAGCTGTTCTCTGTCCAATCCTAGTGAATCAGTAACTCTGGGTTGAAGTGTCAGCTGTGGGGAAATACAAACAACAAGGACACCCCACCCCCATGGGCAACAACTGGAAAAGGAAAATCAAACCTTCCCACAATAACACAACCAGGGTACCACCTTGGAAGGGCCTTGGGTCATTGGCCCAGGTCGAGTTCCAAATCAATTGTCTCAGTCAGTCCCAAGTCTCAAGTGGTAGAGTTCAATAGGTCTCCAGCAACTGGATAGTAGAGGTCTGCTGGCAGCTTAAGTGTGGCTCACTCTGGTGCTCTGTGGATTCAGAAGGGCCCACTCAGTAAATGAGTTAGTGTAGGGTGGTTGATGCCTCCTTCCCCACCTTCCACCAGGTCACTGGTAACCCCACAGGGCTGTGGCCTGGTTCCCTCCAATGAGCAGATTCACCAGTGGTTTGTACCTGCCTGGGTCACAGGGAGATCTATGTCTACTCTGCCAGACCTCTGCACTCTGCCACCAGCCAGCAAGGGGAGCTGAAGCCTGACTACCTCGGGGGCTTAATGGAAGCTGGGGAGTGTCATTCAGTTCCAGCCTTGCCCAGATTGATGTTGCTGCCACTTACATTCTTGTAGAATTTGCGTTTCTGTCCTGACTGTATTCTACTGAGGGCTAGGAGCTGTTTAAGTTCACAGAAACTGCGACTCAGCCCTGCCCTGTGCTGCTGCCACTGTTCCAATTCTCACAGAGGTGGTGTCTCTGTCTCCACTGCACTCTGTGTTGGGATGGGGGCAGTAAAAGCTCACAAAAGGCTCTCAGTTCCTGCCCCTCCCTAAGCTGATGCCACTGCCATGCCTGCTTTTGTCCTAGTTATGCTCCACTGGGGGCTGGGTGCATCTTGGACTCACAAAAGCAGCAATTCTGACTCAGCCCTGCCCTGGGAGTATACCACCTCTGTGCGCAGATATCCCATCACACCCCTGCCATGTTGGTACCTCCTCAGGCATACCCTTTGCTCATGGGGCCTGCATTTCCATGGCTGCCACCAGAGTAGAGAACCAGCTGCCTCTAGTTGGTAAGAGAGATGGGAAGTGTTTCTCCAAAATATCACCAGGGGTGTGAGCTGCCGCTGCACTGTGACCTAGGGCACCTTTTCTCCCTCTCCCGTATGGCTCCCTCACACCACAGTCCCTACTTTACACCCATGCTGCTTATTTAGCACAGACTTGTAACAGCCCATGCCTCATCCATATCTCTCGAGAGAATGTCCAAGGATAGACTCTGCTGGGGACAGGTTTCTTGGGGTGGGAGTGGAAAGGAGTGCTGGGAGTTCAGAATTGTGGGTAGAGTATATGTTCAGTTTTATGCCTGGCTGGAGAGTGCCAAGGAACACTAATGGGTCCTCTCTGGGGAAGGAGATCTGTTTTTTAGTGGCTCTCTCCAATGGGATAGAATAAGAAGAGTTTTGAACTTTGCTTGTGAGCTGTTCTCATGGGAAGGGGACTCCCATATGCTTTGTGATGGGTTTTGTACCTATTGTTTGTTTCCTTGGGGTTACAGCTCACCTCAGCAGGGGTTATGTGTGCTCTTCAATCTTCTCTCTTGGCTCAGCTCCAAACCATCAGCTTACTTGATAAACTTCTGTCCTTTCACTCTCCTTCTAGAAGGAGCCTCTGTGGAAAGCTGGCTTCAGTCAGCCATCTTGCCTCCTCCCTCCCAATCTTCTTAAAAAAGCTCTTGAAGGTCTGATATGGGCTTCATATGTCTTTAACTGCATAACTACTTACCATGTAGGGGCTTATACTTGTGGTAGTTCAATTGACTGTCAAGGATCAGTTGCTAAAGAACAAATCCTCCAAGTTATGATCTTAAGTGTTTTTGATGATTCATAAAATGCTCACAATATCATATTGAGTTTTGTATGATATTGATAGTTTTGTATCAAGTCATATAGTCATACTGATACAAAACTATCAGAAGGACCGTTCTAATTCTGTCAAGTATATTTGTATAATTAGGACAAAGGGTTTGAAAGGAAATAAACTAACATTGTGTATAGTGATTATTTCAAGGAGAGAAATACTTTTATACTTGGCTATATTTTCTGATTTTGGTGGGGAGAGGGCAGTGAGCAGGTATTGCTGTTATAACCAGCAAATGATAATGTAATCAGGTATAATGAATCTGTTGCTGGAAGGAGGATAAGATTTGGCTAGAAAAGAAACAGAGGCAGCCAAATCAGGACAAGGAAGTGATGGATGTCTTGTTCCTGGGAAGGCAGTGACTCTTATGAATGGCCTCTCCCCTGAGGGAGGCCCAGCTAAGTAGAGACCAACTTCTAGTTTTTGTTTTAAAACTAGGGAATGGTGTTTATTGTCTTTTTCTTATTTGTATTGAATTATAATACAAATACAGAAAAGTTCTCATAACTATGCTCCTACATGGATTTTTATAAAGTGAACACAGCCATAGCAGCAGCAGCCAGATCAAGAAACAAAACTCATCAGTACACTCAGAGTCCCTCTGGTGTCCTTCTGGTCACCCTGGATCCCAGTTGCCCTACAGTTGCTGGGGCGACCAACACTCTAACTTCCAACAGTGTGGATTTGTTTTACCTGTTTTTACTGCATAAACCTAGAATCACACTATAGACTACTTTGTGTCTAACTTATTTTATGCAATGTTATGTTTGTGAGAGTAACCAATATTGCATGTAGACCTTCCATTTTTGTGACTCTGTTACATACAGTGTGAATATAATGCTTTATCTTTTCAACTCTTGATGGACATTTAGGTGGTTTCCAGATTTGGGCTATTATGCACAATGCTGGTATGAATATTCTAGTATGGATTTTGGCCCATGATATTTATTTTAATATGTTCTGACAATTATTTGAAATAGGTTCTTCTGTTGGATTTTGGTGACTAGCAGTGTCCTAAAACCTCAAGCATGCTCTAATTATCATTTGAAAGACTCCTGACACTTTGAGACAGTAGTTCTGTGGTAAGGCCCTGGAATCTGTATCCTTATGTGTCACATCTTGAGAAAAAACTTTGTAAAGAGAAAGCACGTGAGACTCAGAGAAACACTGGTTCTTTTCCTTTTCCTTTTTATTCTTTCTTCTTTGCATGGTTCTGTTGTTGAGGATGGAGTGCAGTAGAGCCACTTGTAACCTCCAACTCCTGGCATTGAGATCTTCCAGCCTCAGTCTCCCAAAGTGCTAGGATTATAGGTTTGAGCCACTATACCCAGTTATGGTTCTAATTTTGGTTTTGCATTTACTAATTTGGCCTGGGGGAAATTACTTGACCTTGCTAGCCTGTTCCCCCTCTTTAATAATGCTCTCCCAGGTAGAGTGTTGGATTCAAACAAAAGAAAATATATGAAAATGCAAATGAAAGGCATTGTTTTTGTTACCAAAGCCTAACAATGAATGTAAAAAGAGACAATTTTGATTTAGTTAGTAATTACCATATGCTTAGGTGACATGCCTCAAGGGTGTTATTTTGTTTTCATGAAAGTATACTACTTCTGCAAAATCATGACTGCACAGATAGATCCGCCCCCTATAAAGAATTCTTTATTAGGATATCAAACTCTTTAGAGAAACTAAGAATGCTAAATGGTTGGCCCACAGTATACTGAGTCAGTAGCATTTGAAGCTTAGTCAAGGAATTAAAGAAAAAAGTCTAAAGTTAGACTAAATTATTTTTGTTTCATATTCCTCTAACTTCATAACAAGACATACTATAGGAATTTACACATTATAGGAGCTCAATAAATTTTTATTGATCAATTAGTAAATAATAAACTTTCCCTAATTCCTAACTCCTTGACCCTCTTCCACCTGGTCTGTGCTCCAGCCTAGTCAGCCTTCTGTCAGAGTGAACATTCATGTTCATTCCAGCCTTTTGCCATGTTGTTATGTTTCCTCAGTCTTTTGCCATGATGTAATGTTTCCTGGAATGTGGTTCTGGTCTATGCCCATTTATTATTTGGGCTTAATTTAAGGACCACTTCCCAGCGAAGGATTTCCCTGGTCTTTTAGATCTTGTGGAATCTCTGGTTGTGGTTACATAATGTCTTCACACCCTGAATGTCTTCAGCAGAGCACTCATCATACTGCTGACTTTTCATGGCTGATTTATCATGAAACTACAGGCTCCAAAAGAACAAGGACTTGTTGATGGAATATGCTTATCTCTAAGCCCAGAACCCACCAGGTGATAGGAACTCAATGATGATTTTTCTCAGTGCTGCTTTCTCTCTTTTAAAAGCCATGAAAAAGCAGACCCTTGGAAACAATTGCTCTGGATACCCAAGAAGTGCCTTTGTGAAAACATTCTGTGCTTTGAGGGCACATGACACCCATTGCTGTTTGTTTCTTGTACTTTGCAATGTCTATTTTTTCTTTTTTGAAATCAGAAGAAAGGAGGCTTACATTTATGTTGCTCATAAATATTTGGAAAGGCTTCAGAGAGCTGCTGGGTGTCTATCCTTGCAAACTAATATTGCCTTTCACCATAATTTGAGGACTGTCTTTCAAAGGACATTTAAGGCAGAGTGACTCCAGTCCGGTCATGAACTGGCTAACTCACCCAAGAATATGTAAAGGTTCATGTCTTGAACTTAAAATTATCCACTGAGATCATAGCCAGTATGAAAATAATAATTGGAGAGGTTATTGCTATTTGGATCTGAGAATCAAAGTTGATATTTTCTCTTTTTATATCATTTATCATGACAACTTCTGGCTTTCAGATTGAGGAGTGGCAAGGATGGATCCTGTTAGTGGGGTGTTGGGTTATCCATCAGTTGTGAATCTATCCATGTGCTAAATGGATGAAGTTACCTGCACAGTTACACATCCAAGCTTGTGAATTTGGAAGAGGAATTGTGTTTATTTCATAGCATCTTGAGGCATCAAATTTGTGTCAGGCACAGTGACAAAAGGGCAGTGAGACAGGAAGAAAAAGGGAAAAACTTACTGGGAGATTCAAAGTGGGTATTTTGGTATTATGTTAAACTTTGAATATTTGGGTAGAAAGTATAGATGTATAAAATCACCTGATCTTTCCATGTCTTCTACTCACTTGCTTTTATTTTTGTGATTCATTCAGCTGAGTGATTAATACTCAAACTGCAGAGTTAGACTGCTTGAATTCGAGTCCTGTCATCACTTGTTGAATTCATGTAACTGGTCAAGGTGTTTACTATTATGTGCCTCAGTTTGCACATAATAGTAAATATAATACGGCAAATAATATGACATACCTTGAATAGTTGTAAGTATTAAATAGGATAGTGGATATAAAGTACTTAAAGCTTAGGGCCTGGCATATAAGGACCACTCAGTACATGTTGGATTTTATTATTTATCAAGGGCTTTAATGGCTGCTAGGAGCCTGACATTGTGCCAGTACCTAGAATAAAGTACAATCCTCATATTTGTGAAATTTCCTGTCTAATAAGAGAGACAAAATGCAAAAACAATTGAGTATCCACTATTTTGAGGCATACAGTAGAGAACAAATGAGACAAAGTATGTTGTCAGTTCTGAGGACTGGAACAATTGTATCTGACATTTGATTTTATACTGAAGAGCAAAAGAGAGGTGTGAGAAGTATATTTTAGTCGAAAGGAATTTCCCAAAGAGATTTAGAGCTCTGAAATAATGGGGGAGCTTGATGTGGCTGGCTCAGAGGTGTTATTTTGGAAAGGTGTGAGTAATGTGACTTAGGTAAATGAGAAGTGATTGTGAAGGGCCCTGCATAAAGTTTGAATGTTTTCACTGGTTGCTTCATGTGCTTCTTATATTTCTGGGTTACTAATTTCATGTCTATTACTAAATATACGGTAGGAATGCATTGTACAACCATTAGAAGAAAATGGAAAAGCTCCTTGACATTGGTCTCAGAAGTGATTTGGGGTATATATGACACATTAACTGTTTAGAAGGTCTTACCTTGAACTTTGAGTTTAGAAGAGGCATTACATTTATTTCAAGTTTTGTTTTTAAATATTGAGAAATAAGATGTATCCCACTTTTTCTTCTGTTGTAAGTCTTCTATGTGCTCCAACTCCGTCATAACTTTTGGCATCATCAAAGATCATTTTTCCCAGATTTCTAAAAGTATTTTCTGTCCTAACAATTAGAACAGTGAAGAATGCCTGCTGATTTCAAATTATATTACAAGGCAAGAGTAATCAAAACAGTATGTTGCTGGCATAAAAATAGACACATATGTGGTGGGCGCTTGTAGTCCCAGCTACTTGGGAGGCTGAGGCAGAAGAATCGCCTAAGCCCAGGAGTTTGGAGGTTGCTCCAGCGACTCCACTGCACTCTACTGAGGGTGAAAAAGTGAGACTCTGTCTCTACATAAAAAAAAAAAAAAAATAGACACATAGACCAATGGGACAGAATATAAAACCTAGAATAAATCCACATGTGTACAGTGAACCCATCTTCCACAAAGTTGCCAAACAATGAGAAAATGGTAGACTTTTTCATAGAGGTGTTAGGAAAACTGGATGTGCACATAAAAAATAAATGAAATTGTATTCTTATTTTATACCACACACGAAAATCGAGAAAAAAGAGATGGAAGATTTAAATGTAACAACTGACACCATACAACTGCTAGAAGAAAAAGAGAAAAGCTCCTTGACATTGGTCTCAGAAGTGATTTTGGTTATGTATGACACCAAAAGTTCAAGGAACAAAAGAAAAAAATGAATACATAAGTGGGACTGAATCAGAATAAAATATTTCTATGAAAATTGACAATGTAAGAAAGCAACCCATAAAATGGGAGAAAATATTTGCAAACCAGTTGATTCAAGAAGAGGTTAAAATTTAAAATATTTAAGCAACTTATATATACAAGACAAACGTATAAGCAAAATAAAGTAACCAGTTATAAGTGGGGAAAGGCCCTGAAAAGACTTTTTTTTCAGTGAAGACATATAAATTGCCAAAGGGTATATGTAAAAGGTGTTCAGTGTTACTAATCATCAGGGAGGTACAAATTAAAGCCACAGTGAGGTATCACATCACACCTGTTAAAATGGCTATTATCAAAAAGCCAAAAAATAGCAAATGTTGGTAAAGATGTATAGAAAGGGTAACTTTTTTTTTTTAAATTTTATTGAATGGTAACTATGTACATTAATGCCCTTCTGGGGTACAGTGTGGGGTTTTCACATGCAATCTGAAATACTTCCATCAAACTGATCAACACAGCCTTCATGTCATTTTCTCAGTTATA
>CAUYQV010166816.1:0-27985 GCA_963574575.1 Galagoides demidoff
CCCAAGTAGCTGGGACCACAGGCGCCCGCCACAACGCCCGGCCATTTTTTGGTTGCAGCCATCATTGTTGTTTGGCAGGCCCGGGCTGGGGATTCGAACCTGCCACCTTAGGTGTACGTGGCTGGCGCCTTAGCCAATTGAGCCATAGGCGCCAAGCTGTGTTAAAATTTCTTATACCATCACTGCCAAAGATTTTGTTTTAAAAAATACACTAACAACAAAATTTGAATACCTTTTAGTTTCAGGTATCTTGCCTTAGATGTGTGTAGAAAGTAGGCTGCACATTCTGTATACACAAGCTAGTTCAGCCTACTCATTGTTCCCCAAATATAATATACTTTGTGTTCTCCCTTCTCTATTATTTTTATAAAATGCTACCTCTGAATTAGCTGTCCTCTTTTCTTCCAGGAAAACACATTTACCTGTTAATTTTCCATCCATCTCTCAGCATTGGGCTTAAATACTACCTACTGTGTGCAGCCTATCCATGAATGGAGTGGCAAGATGTCCCTCTCTTGTCTGACTGATGTACTCTTTCATAGATCTTTTGTCATACTTACCATTTATGGTACGAAATTTGTAATTTTTGAATTGTCTTACTTTCCTATGTATGTCTATATAGTCACAAAGTATAAACCTCATTTTATTTCATTCTTTTTACTTGGCCTCTAGGACCCAAGAGACTGTCCTAATTTTCCTCTTCCTTCACTGGCCATTTCTTCTTGATCTCTCTTGACTCTCTCGCTTTCTGTTTGGCTTGGCTCATCCATCCACACTCTTAGCTATGGAGTAAAGCTCAATTTTTGAACTTGGTCAATACTCACTTCCTATATGATTGCACTGAATTTAATGACCTTGGATGCTCTCTATATGTTGATGACTTCCAGTATAGATGTCTGGCCTGAACCTTGCCCCATAACTCTAGATAAATATGTTTTCCTGTGTGCCAAATCATCTCCTCATGTATCTTTACTTGGCATCTCAAATAAAATGTACCTAAATATGGCTTGGCGCCTGTGGCTCAATCGGCTAAGGTGCCAGCCACATACACCTAAGGTGGCGGGTTTGAATCCCCAGCCCAGGCCAGCCAAACAACAATGATGGCTGCAACCAAAAAATGGCTGTGCGTTGTGGTGGGCGCCTGTGGTCCCAGCTACTTGGGAGGTGGAGGCAGGAGACTCACTTGAGCCCAGGAGCTAGAGGTTGCTATGAGCTGTGATGCCATGGCACTCTACCCAGGGGGATAGCTTGAGGCTCCTTCTCAAAAAAAAATAAAAAAAATAGAAAAAATGTACCTAAATAGAAATCCCATTCCCTCCCTGTACAAAATAAATTTTACCTCCTTAGCTAACGGAGGTACATTTATATTTACTTTTCTTAGTAAATGGCAACCATTATCTTAGAATCACCAATTCATTTTTCTCTTGTATCGTATATCCAAGCTTTCAACAAATCCTGCTGGTTCTACTTTCAACATATATTCAGAATCTGGCCACTTTTCACCTTTTTACATGATGACCCTGGTGCAAGCCAGGGGTACTCGATGGCTTGCTAACTGGTTTCTCTCTTTCTTCACTCACACCAGCCAGTGTGTATTCCATGGACTAAGTATCCTGGTTTTGGTGTTATATTGAAACAGAAGTTAGAGGCTGTCTCTCCTTGTTTAACCTCTCTATATGCTACCAACTCACTCATGGTAAAAACCAAAGTTTTGCTAATTTGGCCTCCTGTTACTTCTACAAACTCATTTCTTACACTTCCCACATCAGGCATTCATGTATAGCACACTAGCCTCCTTGGTTTTCCTAAGTGTCCAGTATTTCCAGCTATATTTCCCACCTAAGGGTCTTCCTCAAAGACCTATATTGCTCTCACCCTCATTTTTCTTTAACTTTTCTTAATTCCTGATTATCATCTTATTGCCCTGAGGAAAATGTTCTCTGGTCATCCTCTTTAGAGTTCAGCCCACCCCATCTATCTTCCTTTCCTGGTTGTTATTGTCTTTCTTTGTTGGTTTTTATAGCTCACCTTTTAGAGCCTACAGGAGGTCCTGATCCTAGACTGAGTGCTCCATAAACATTTTCAGATTTATTGGATTCCATGGAGCCATCCCTGCACATAGTAGGTGCTATATATTTTTTCTTTTAATTGACAATGTGAAGCTCCAAATTATATTTAACACCAGAATGGGGAATACAGATTTTTTTCCATTTCATGAATTTTTCACAGTTAACAAGAATTGAAAGTGGCTGTAGATCAGAAACAGGTGTGTTTCATCTGTGTAGTAAAACACTAGGTTTCAAAGAATGGAAAATTTTGTTCGTCCGTAGCAGAAGGAACTATTGAATCAATAACAAGGACGTTGAGCCAATGGCTATGTTCTTATATACACTATGCCACATAACTAGGAAAATGGTTGTTCAAATACTGCAAGGGTACCTTTGATCATATTTAATTAGATAAAATATAAAATGCACTTTTCACTTAAAAAGTCTTCTTGTCCCAACCACAATTAGGCAAAAATTTTCAATCATAGGAGCCAGGAAAAGATAAGGCAGAGTGGCCTTCCACTCCCAAACCTCATAAATAATTTTATCCAGCCCCCCCAATAAAACATTTAAAAATAAGAAAATTTTTTTTCTTTGAATAGAAGGAAAGTAATTTTAAAAGCCATTCATACATCAAAGTTGTTCTGTCTTTCTTCAGCTTTATTCTTCCTTGCTTTCCCCTGCAATTTTTCCTCTCATTGAAAACTCTGACAATGAAATTTCTTTTCGAAGGTTTAAAATATTATAGAATATGGAATTTGAGGCAGATTTAAGAGAAATTTTGTAGGGTAATCTATCATGGATTTTGTGATTCTTAACCATACATGTATACCACACATCATATCCCAGGGATCAGGATGCTTTTATCCTCACCCTGGCCCAGTGTTCTAGCACAGAGTCATTCTCCTTGCCCAGGAATTGAAATAGCGTGCAAGTCAGAACCGAGACTGTGAATTCTAGTCCAATGAAAACCTGCAGGAATTCTTAGAGCTCATTGATTGTAGAATCTGGAGACAGAAATGTTCATCTTTACTTGTCAGAACACAGTTCTGAGAAAAGCTCTGGATACCATTCTGAACTACTTAAGCACTTTTCAGCTCCTGCAGGGTAAACACACACACAGAGGATTTATTGACATAAGAAACTGCACATATATTTTTTAAAGCAGTAGATTGGCACAAATATCCTGGATGTTTGAGCAAAGTCTCTTTTGCCTCTTTTCTTTTACCCTGCCAGACCTCTTGCAGATGGATGCCAAAAAGAAGCCCCATCCGCCTGTGTCCATGATGAATGATTTGGGAATAGTCCAGATAGTAAGGGAGGGATTTAGCCCAATTTCCTTGACTCTAGCCCCATTTATTTATGAGAAGGTTGTGAGAAGATTTGCAGGGGGAAGTGAACAAAATATTTCACAATGTGGCTTTTCATTCAAACTGTGCTTAGAAATAATCATTGTTGTCACCTCTTTAGTGTTCAGGGGCAGGTTGGAGAGATTTCTGCAACTCACATAGTGTACAAAAAGAAAAAATATTGCACTAAAGTAATTGTAATTTACCAGAAGTTCTGTAGTTTGATACTCTGTCCAGCTCTGTATTTCATCATTATCCTGCTTGCTCAAAAAAATTTTCTTTAAATAATATGAACTACTTCTTTTCCATTTTCTCCAGGTGTGTGGGGTGTGTGTGTGTGTGTGTGTGATAATGATTGTTCATATCCACAATACTCTGTTAGTCCTAAGAAGGACCCTCAGGGGTACACACCAGTAATTTTCCCATTTGGCAAACAAATGAAACCAAGACCCAGAAAGTTTCTGTAACATTTATAGGGAAACAAAGCTGATGAGGAAAACCCAAATTAAAAGTTAGATGCTTCTGCTTTTAAGGTTCGGTGACTAATCACAAAATTATATCTTTCCGTGCTCTCCATATAGAGGAAGGACTTTTGCCATTGCTAAGTGGCGCAATGTAGGTCTGTGAGTAGCCATCCGTATACCACGCCTGGTGCACATTCTCTGGCCAACACAGTTTCTGAGTCGATTTCTGTACCTTCTGTTTAGAGGACAGAGTCCTTCTGAGTAAGGAAAATCATTTCTTCTACATTGAATAATCACAGAGATTCTGATTTAAACAAAATAGTGATCAGTACATCAAAGCCCTCTATTTAGACAGCTATATTCAAGATTTCTCTTGCTTCTTAAATATCAACTTTAAGTTTTCAAGAGCAATCTTGACAAAGTTCAACTGCATGATTTTTTTTTTTTTTTGCAATTTTTGGCCGGGGCTGGGTTTGAACTGCCACCTCCATCATATGGGACTAGCACTCTACTCCTTTGAACTATAGGCTCCTCCCTCTGCATGATTTTTTCCTACCATTTTATTATGCTGATTTCCAAACATACAGAAAATTTAAAAGGTTTACGCAGTGAACTCCTATATACTTGACCCTAGATTCTATAATTTTGCTGGCTTTACTTTTCACCTGTCTCTGTCTCCTTCAAACAATTGATCTTATTTTCCAAATTCATTTAAAAGTGAATTGCAGATTGACCGTACTCTTCATTCCTAAACACTTCATATGCATTTTATCAACTAGAGTTCAATGTTTATTGACTTCCCTTTTGTTTAGGTGAATTTTATTTTGGAAATGTACCAATCTAGTGTATCATTTGATGATTTTTTTTTTTGATGAGTATATACACTTGTGCAACTAAAACTTCTTTCAATGTATAGAATGTTACTATTTCAAATTCCGCTTAACCCTTACATCCTAGTCCTCTACTCACCAAAACTGAGACAATCACTATTTCATTTTTTTACATCATGGATTAGTTTTATATGTTTTAGACTTCATGGACATTCAAAGGAATCACATGGTATCCAACTTATTTGCATACAGCTTCTTTTATTCAGCATAACCCTTGTGAGCTATATCTCTGTCATTTTACTGATGTGTGCTCCTTTTTATTTCTGAGCAAAATCCCATTATATGAACATTGCTCAATTTGGTAATCCACTTTTCTCTTGATGAAAACTTAGGCTAGTTTTCAGTTTAGGCTTTTTGCAATACACTGCTGTAAATATTCTTGTACGAGCCTTCTTGGTGTACACATGTTTTCATTTCTCTTAGGTAAATATGTAAGAGTAGAATTGCTGGATCAGGGCATGGGTGTTTATTTTCTTTCATAAAGGAACCATTATACCTTTTCGTAAAGTGTACGATTTTGCTTTCTCAACAACAATGTATGAACATCCTGGTAGCTTCTCAAGCTTGACAACATTGGGTGTTGTCTGTCCTTTAAATCTTAGGTTTTCCATAGTTTTTCTACTGGTGTCTCATTATGGTTTTAATTTTGGTTTTCCTGATGATTAATGACATTGGACACTGTTTCATGTGCATACATAGTTATCAGCCATTTGAATATCTTCCAACCAAACAGTTATAAACTGGGCAACAATTTTTCCCAATTTTGAAATTAGTTTGATTCTCTTTTTCCTTGCTTGATGTCAAAAACTGGGCAATATTGAATCCAAAGAAACACTGTGTTAATTAGATAAGTGACAAACTCAGCAATATATAACCTTCCAAATGGTACTGGGGATAATAGATAAAGGAGGTAAAGGGTGGTAGGTATGGTCCACAGTTGTAAAGAAGAAAAACATATAATTTTTATTGCAATTCTTCTGGTGCTGCTGTGGGGCTGCCAATCTGGAGCAGAACACAGTAAGAAAAATTAGTCTGAGGTCTATCAGCCTATCTTTAATTTTCAGTTTAACTCTCGGAAATCTTAAGATGCTTGTCTGATATGGTTGATGCGTCTCTGAATCTGTCCTTCAGATCTGCCCCTCGGTTCCTGTCATTGTTTCCTGTAAAACCCAACTTGCCTTCTCACCCATTACCCTCCATCTTATTTAACAATTCCACAACATCTATGGCCAACTGCTAAACTTAACAGTGGAGGATCAACTTGAGAAGGAGCAGAGGGGTGATAAATGCATTCCCCTTATTATCATAAAGTTGGAAGATTATGACCATCTGCATGGACTGAGCCAGGAGGGCAGCGATTTCCCTGTGTCTCCTTATTACTCACCCATTGTGCTCTTCTAAGTTCCTTTAGTAGTCTGAGGGTGACAGAAGCAATACATTATGCTTTTGCAGTAAAATGTTATCTAAAGGCTAAAAGTGGACCTGTAGGACAGATAGAATTCTACAGGGAGCCATGGGATTTATGATACAATTCTATAACCAAATAAAAAATATCTGTGACTACATTTATGTGAAGCAATGGTGCCATTCTTTGGCTGGTTTAGGTAATCACAGGTGCACATTCTTTGTCATACTAGAGCTATATCCCAGCAGACATTTTGGGATCTGTTTTGAATTTAAAGTGGAAGTTTCAGGTCAGATTTGGCAATTTTTTTTGAATTCTTTTCTTTTCTTTTCTTTCTTTCTTTCTTTCTTTTTTTTTTTTTTTTGAGGAAAGTACACATGGTACAAAAATACTAGAAAAGTATAGATTGTGGTTCAAAAAGAGTATACCACATGTATATACACAAAACATATACTTTTCACTTTGATTTATTACTTTCTGTGATGCCTGTGTATACGCACTGGGCCCATTGAAGGGAAAAATATAAATAAGTTAATTCCATGAATATGAAAGAGAAAGATTAGCAATATGAACGTCTGGAAGACAAAGAGGGCTGACTGTCCAAACTCAATAGTAGATAAATTATAACACAGGAAAATGGTCGCAACAGTATTTTTTTTTTTTTTGAGATAGAATCTCACTATGTCACCCTTGGTAGAGTGCTGTGGTGTCACAGCTCACAGCAACCTCCAACTCTTGCCTCAGCCTTCCTAGAAGCTGGGACTACAGGCACCTGCCACAATGCCTGGCTGTTTTTTTGTTTGTTTGTTTGTTTGTTTTTATTACAGTTGTCATTGTTGTTTAGTAGGCCCGGGCTCGCTTGAACTCACCAGCCTCAGTGTATGTGGCTGGTGCCATAACCACTGTGCTATGGGTGCTGAGCCCAGTATTTTTAAATATGCATATTGATTATCTTAGATGAAATAGTTATTAGTATTTCAGAAAAAAATTTCAGCATTTTAGTTGCTTTGATCAAAATTGAGAACTACTGATTTTTCTTCCCTTATCACATCAATTAATACGCCTGCCTCTCCATCACTGTAAACTTTGTACTGCCCTGTAAGGCAGGCAAAGAACCTGTGTGTCTGACTTTGATTTGAGATGAGCCGTAGTTTGAGATTTTGAAGACTGTATATGAAAGAAAGGATGTAGAATATTTCTTTAATAATTCAAAAAAACATGGAATATATCTTAAAATGATAATATTTTAAATAAGTTGGATTAAAATAAAATAGCTTGCTAAATTTACTTTTACCTGTTTCCTTTCAGCTTTTAAAATGTGGCTATTAGAAAATATTAAATTTTGACTATGTATGTGGCTTACACTATGGTGATGTTAATACTATCTCAGAATGTAATGCAATAATTTTTCCTTTCAAATAATTAATGAAGCTAAGCCTTCTTCCTACCCCAATTTCGACCTATTTATTAAAAAAAAATCCTTAAAATTGACTAAAAATTTGGGGCTTAGATGCATCCCTTGTGTACATGTCAAAGAGAATGCTGTACCTGGTATCATTAGTCTGACTCTCAAAGTGTTCCTTTAAGAGAAAGTAGAACATGCTAAAACAGAAATCTTCTCCTCTACATTGTATTAAAAATTAGATTTGAAAGTCTAGTGACCAAGGTTTTGTATATGTAAATTGTGCATTCTGAAGAAGGCATAGGCCCTGGTTCCTCGACTGTCCACTAAAGCAAAACTTTCCAAAATTGCCCCATAATGGGCTGTTGATCTTTAGCTCTGGGGTGTCCAGGTAGGACCTGGGGTGGTTGATATCCTAGGTCAGTAGGCTGTAGTGGTGAACAACATTCAGATGGTCCATGGATGGATGGCCCCCAAACACCCAGATTTGAGAGAATGAATACCCAGTGATGCCTGTAGCTATTGGACAATTTGAATAATTTTTCTCCATAATTAAGGAAGTGATTTACATATGGCATCAGTTCAGGACCCAGTTTCAGGTGGTGTTAGTTGTGAGACTCTACCAGATTATAGAGGAGATTAAATCTCTAATACCTAAAGATCATGGCACACAACTTGTGGGGATAGGGAAGTTTGGTAAACTTTTAGTAGCTACAGCTCTCAGCCACCCTCTGTTCTGTCTTTGCATATCTGGAACATGTACATATGTTTTTGACATGTGTATTCTTCTAGTGATATCTAAGCTTTATCTTAGCCTATTTTTTGCTGCTATAACAGAATACCAGAGACTGGGTACTTGATAAAGAAAACAAATGTATTTGGCTGCTCATGATTATGAAGGCTGGGAAGCCCGGAATTGAGGGCTGCCTCTTGTGAGGGCCTTCTTGCTGGATCATAACATGGTGAAAGGCATAACATGAGAAAGAATGAGAGAGGGCCAAACTTGCTTTCATAACAAACCCATTTTTGATATAACCAACACACTTCCTCAGTAATGACATTAATCCATTCATGAGGACAGAGTCCCCAATGACCTAATCACCACCTAAAGTTCCTACCTCTCAACACTGTTGCGTTTGGTATCAAGTTACCAACACATGAACTTCGGAGTAAACATTCAAACCACAGCACCCTTGTTGTATGTTGACTGCTCTAACAATGCGTGCACATTCTGAGTCCTAGTTTGGAATATTTTATATGAAAAAGTTCAATGCAGTTCAAAGTCATTTTGCCCTCAGAAGTGCCAACATCACATTCATCAGTGAAAGACAAAGATGAATTCTTTAAGCTGAAAACTTAATGTAACTAGTTTGCATGTGAAACTCAAGTCAAGTTTCTCATTGGAAGTTTGAAAAGATTTAATTTAGAAGTATGATTTAACATTCAATATTTAACATTGAACATTCAATATTTTTCCTAATAATCTGGGTCATTATCATTATATAATAAAAAAATGCTTTTTTCCCCAAAAAGAAATTTATAGACTTTTTTTTTTTTTTGCAGTTTTTGTCTAGGGTTGGGTTTGAACCTGCCACCTCCACCATATGGGGCCAGCACCCTACTCCTTTGAGCCATAGGCGTCACCCAGTTTTATAGAGACTTTTAAATCCCTTCTGTTTTATTCCTTTCTCTCATGAGAAATTATAAAACAAAAAGGAATCAGTAAGTGAATTAGTGAATTCACATATAATAGTGAAATATATGTGGTTCACAAAGTAATTATATATCAACAGCAATTATAAGTGATAGATAGGCATACCTACCTGGTAATATCTATCAATAGCTCCTCCCTGGACTGTGGCCCTAGGAATGTCCAGGGGTGTAGACTTCAGCATTACTCTGTTATGGACAGTTCTTTACCAGCTTTCAATTTCTCTTGTCTGCTATTCTGTTCCATGCTTGTGTCTTCTCTCTTTAATCTGGTATTGATTGCAAAGAGTCTCCAGACACTTCCTTCCAATGCTTAAAAATAACATATACAAAATAACACATACAAAAGAATATATACAAAAGAATTCAGAGTCCTTCTTTCTAAAGCTCTCGCCCAGGACACCACTCCTATTGTCTCAGGCAAGCTCTCTTTTGCTCTCTCTGTTCCTCTGATAATAGAAGTTCACCTCCTCGGAACCTATCAACTTCTATGTATTGAGTGCTGGTTATATAACCACACAGGTATCACAAAGATTTGAAACAACTTTTAAAATAAGCATTGCAGAAGGAATTCATGTTTTTCATGGAGTTCTTCACTTAGCTCATTTAAATAGATTTAAAAAGATGACATTTTGCCAATTTCAAGAAAGCACAGGTGAGAGAAAC
Organism: Galagoides demidoff; assembly: GCA_963574575.1. Taxonomy (NCBI): domain Eukaryota; kingdom Metazoa; phylum Chordata; class Mammalia; order Primates; family Galagidae; genus Galagoides; species Galagoides demidoff. The sequence goes on from CAUYQV010166816.1 coordinate 9,935, forward strand.
AAATATTCTGACTGGAAGTTAGGGGTAGGATTTCCTTCACTGGAATACTTGAAGGTTGGGTCACTGTATCATGAGGACTGGAGGGCTGAGAGAACCTCTCAGAATTTCCCTGAAGGGTTGTTGGGGGTCGTCAGATTACTTTCATTTCTCTCCGCTTCCTCTGCCACCACTGTAGTCCAAACTGCTATCGTGCTGGTCAACTGCAATGCTGAGCTGTCTGCTCTCACTTCTGTTCCTCCTCATGTGTCATCTGTTCTCCACAGAAGAGCCCAGTTGTCCCATGCTTCTCTTGTCCTTATCTGAGCCACAGTCCTATGCCATTGGTCCTGATTACCTTGGACTCTCTTTCCCCCTCACTATGGTTCAACCACATTGCTTTTTCTCAACCAACCTTACTTTTTCAAAGAGTGAGGACCTTTGTCCTTGTTCTACTTCACATTGTCAGAGCGTTACCATGTACCCTGATCTGTACGAAGCTGGCTTTTGCTGGTACTGATCATATCTCTGCTCAGAGATCACTTCATCTGAGAATCTCTTCTGACCGTCCTGTGCTCAGCAGCATCCCCGTGAAAAAACCATCTCTGCCTTCTGTTTACATTTTTATGGCACCCACCACAATCTCTGTTTCTTTGTTTGTCTCAATGTGTGCATTTATATGCATATTCCATAATTGTGTGTTCTATCTCTTGTTTCACCACTGTATTTGCAACATTAGAGCAATTAGCACTACTTAGTAGGACATTTTTTAAAAAGAAGAAATAAATTATTTTTACAAAAGAATTAGAGAGGGCTACATAAGAGTCTGGGTCTAAGAACCAATGAGAAAATGATTTTACATTTCAAGGATATCAGTTGTTTTCAATCCAAAGCACCCAAGTAGAACAGAAAATCTCTTTGTCCCATCTGCTTCTCACTCTTCTCTCCCTCCCAGGCACCAGGGCTACTTTTGTACAAGGGCAAAATCTAGCTTGGCAGCACTTCAGCCAAATCTTTGTCATAAAATGTCTCATGATGCAAAGACTTTTTTTTTCTTTTCTTTTTTTACTTAGAGTAAGGACATCTATTTACTCATTATTCATGATTTCCAGAAAAATGTTAAGGGAAAAAGAATCTGATGAAACTTCACCCTTCATGGGCCTTTCATATTTTTTCCAAAAAACTTACCAATACAGATATTTTCTCAAATAGGAAAAATATCTGTGGGGATATTTTTGAGTATTTCTGACTCCCCCATGTCTGAGTCTTGAGTTAGAATAAAAGGATTTAGGAACTTGTTATCTTGTATCTGAAAGATGGCCAAGACCTTGCTTAAAGAATACCAACCGACATTAATTCCTAATGAAAAGTATCGTGCAAAATCTCACCCTTTCTTTTACACTGGTCACGCATGCCTCCCTAGTCTTCCTTTTCTATATGTATTGTATTGGGGAGTTTGATCTATAAAACATGTACATTATATTAAACAATCAGTAGACCAAAAGTGACATCGGATGTATATTAACATTTTGTTCACGTGCGTTATGCTTGTGCAACCTTGGTGCATTTGTATCAAAATTCCACTGGCAGAGTTTTGCTTTTGATCTGTGAGCTATTAGAAGCTCTGTTACTACAGATGAAAGGAGTTAGAAACTTCTATATCATAACGCAGTGTGATCAGTAATTCACAGAGCAGGTAATTTGCAATGACTTGCCAAGCCTTTGATTGCACCGGGTTTATGGCTATTAGCAGTTTCCCCTTTCAAATTTGTATGGTTCCATACTTCCTTTTTGACCTCTTTTTCATCATTTATGGTCCAATTTGGTAGTGAAAAAACATAACTGCTTGCTTAGCGCATGGCTGTCATTCAAACCCCAGTGACTTACTGAGCACTTTGACATTTGTGATGATGAAAAAAACATTAAGCAGGTGTACAGAACACTAACCAGGTTCCTGAAACAATGCTTTATGGGATTCACAATGTACCTCTGGGCTATAAAACGATTCAGACTTGATTTTCTCTATCAATTTAATCTCAGTGTTCAAATTGCCATTCAAAGAAGGAGACACAGTTTTCACTAAAATTGAAGTTAAATAAAATCTCCAATAATATTGTTAATATAGGACCTCATAGGAACAATTGGAAGGGCAGCGATTGCCTGCCACTAAAATAATATGAAAGTAGGGCTCATATGTCTACTTTGAAGTCATGCAATTAGGAGTACTACTTGATACTGGACTATATAAAATTTAAGCCCTATAAAATGTCTTTAGCAATGAAAACTTAACAGCTAAATGGCATGATTCAGCCCCTGAGCTGTCTGAATTGTATGTACACCATGTGAAAGAAACATCATATTATTTTGTGGAGATTTTTCCTTTGCACATTAAAACTGGTCATCTGTTGTACAGGTGTGCAGCACATCTTGGTGTGGGTTAGTTTGCCCTCATGTGCAGTGTGTCTGGAAGATGTGGAAACCTGCAAAATCCAACATAGTCCAGGTCCGCAATTAGTGTTAGGAGGAGCGTTCAAAGTCGGTGCCACTGAGCTCAAAGAACCGCGGTCAGCAATTTCCCCGTTCCCAGAATTTAGTCCTGGTTACTATTAGATATCGCAGAATTCATCATTCAGGCCCAGAATCCCTTTCAATTTAAAGTGGCAAACACATTCCATGCATGGACAGACTCACACATATTTGACAAAACGAAGATTGTTGTCAAGATCATTCATTTCATGTCATCATTTCCAGCATAAAAAGAAAATACCTTTGTCAATAATACAGAACAGACGAACATTGCCCTTTAACTTTCTGGATAATTTAACATAATCAGGAAATCATCTGAAAAATCCTAAGGTTAGAATAGATAATTTTGAATTGTTTTCTGTTGGTAAGTGGTGGCTTCTAATAGAGAGCATAAAAGTTGCAGCCATTTATGTATCACGCAGAAATACTTTATTGTCATGGAAAGCCCTGGAAAAGTAAAAATAAGAAAAGTGAGAAAACACGGCTGTAGACTCAGGCTTGCAGAGGATAAGGAAGACTGGCTATGCAACACAAATACATTTGGAGATCCAAAGGAGTCAGGGACTATCTATCCATGAGCAGTAACTTACATCTATGGAGCTTTGGGGCACAGAAATGGGGTAGTCCTTCTCAGCTACAGCCGGGCATGCAGAAGATCATTAGTTGCATCTTTGAATACAAAGTATACATAGCCTTAGTGTTTCCTCTTGCCTAGCAAACTGTACTGACATTGACCTCTTCCCTTGTCCTTACTCTCTTGCTATTTTATTGTAACATTTTCATCTCTTTTCTCTGTGTACCCATTTCATACTCCATACACTGACCATAAGTTCTTACCACAGGCTTTCCCCCGTCAACTGTGTTAGTCAGAGAGCAGTGACATGAATGAGACTGAGACAGGAAGTTCAATTTCAAAACAAGGCAATGGTGATGCTTTATGAGTTTTACAGAGATGGCAAGAAATATTATATCTGCTGTGTCCCTCAGGCTGGTTGTAATTTCAGCATAGAGTGGAACTTTTCCTGAGAAATTATTGATCTTGACTTTTACTAGGCCTGCAGTCAAGCAAAGGTAACAAATAATGTCATGCTGGAAGTTGGTGAAACATATTTGCAGTTATGGATGTGAGTGGCGACCAAATTTGGAGGCATTGACCCAAACCCCAAATCACCCCGATTATTTTCAGGCTCATGTAATAATTTTATTTGCTTAGTCTTACTGATGAGTTTCTTGATTAGTTAACTAGCGCATCCGGATAACCGGTCTTGATATTTTCTCAGGTCTTACCTCAAAACACACGCTTGTTTTGGGAACATGTGGTGACAACTACTTAAACTCATTGCTCCTTATTTATTGCAACCTTTGCCTGTGCGTTCATCTTTTCAAAGGTTTTGCATGATCCATTGGTATAGGTTACTTAGAAAAATGAAAAAATGGATGAGGTCTAACTTTGTAGGAAAAAACCATCAGTATCGCATACAAAGTTCAAATACAAACCAAACAAAGAAAACTAGACAGAAACAGTTTCCTGACATGTACCAAGTGACTGCGTTATATTTACTTTTTCTAAAGCTCATTCCACTTGTGCTACAATTACATATTTGCATTATAATGTGAGATCTGAAAGAATTCTTTCCAAAAGTGGAAATACCAAGGAAAAGCGTTTCAGTTTGTGAAATTACACTTAGCAGGTTTATTTGTTCTCTCTCGACTTGAAACCCGCAAGTTTTTATTAAGGCTATGGTTCATATTTCAAATAGCAAGAAATCTTCAGGTCTCTCCCTTTCTGTGCCCCCCTCAAAATAAATCTAGAAAGCACCTGGATTTAGAAGAACAACATGGATATATTGCCCATTAACTCAGAAAACTAGCAAACACTTCCATAATAAAAATAAATAGTGTGTACTGTAATCGATGAGGAGGCAACATCCTACATTGTTTATTGATTCATAAGGTTAAGATTAAAGTGGGATTCTTGCCTGTGTTTATCAACAGTTTTTTTTTTTTTTAAAGCAGTAAGTGAACCTGGAATCTCACAAACCAATCAATAAAGTTTAAAAGCTTCAGTGAATCTAACCCATAACAGGTCCTTGTTTGGAGAACATGCTCAAGAAACACATGTGCCTTTAAGAGGTCTTGAAAGACTTTACACCCATGGACCATTACCATTTCCAAACACCCTGCAGCATTACCAGCCCAACATATGCTGACTGTATATCACCGTGACCCTCTCACTAAAGCTCTTTTGACTGGAGTGCTTTTAATACCCACTTTCTCAGCTGAGCTCAGGAGTGATTTGTTTTACATGCCACATTAATCCTTTCCACATTTTCTGGATGAGGCAACCACAATTCCACTTGTGAGGTGTTTCTAAAACACAGTTATAGGAATAAAGCAGCAGGGTCCCAGACTTGACAACTTCCCTCTAGGCAGCTGACAAAGTGGGCTATCGTGCCTCGGTTTAACTCTTCAAACAAGCAATTGTGCCCAGCCACTAGGGTGGGCCAGCCTTGTAGGCCAGTAGGAGGCCCCATTTATGGAAAGCAATTTACTCTCAATTAAAACGCTGTGGGAATCTTCATAGACCTAATGCCTTATGGACACTAATGCTTATTAGTAGAATTATAATCAAGAATAAATGGAATAGAGCAATAGAAACAAAAATATGTAAAATACACCTCAGTAAAACCAAAGAAAATTCATGCAGCACGCCAGCATAATAGTAGGAAAAGAGCTTTTTCTGCCTTAATAAATGGGCAATTAGTGTTCAAAGCGTAGGCTTTTATTATGTGGTAATTTTACAGTTTTCACTTTAAAGGTAACTTTCCCACCTCCCCAATATATTCCAAGACCAAGGAATTTCTGTTTCATGCATTTATGAACTTTTCTACATTTCTAATGTTCACTGAATGTAAGTAATATAGGTTTTCAAAATTTCAAGTTGTCAACAAGCCTAACTGATTGAACCAACCAATTGTTTAAAAAAGTGTTTTTCCGTGTCAGCACTCAGCTGATTTTATTAACTTGTTAGTATTATGCTCCCAATTTTATGTGTTAAAATCTAACTGTACAAGCATCTTGAGGCCTAAAATTATGCCTTTATCCAATCCTAATTTATTGTTCTTCCCTCGTAAATTTTATTTGCTGCTTCAATGGTCTGAAGAAAGCCATAAATCAGAGTGAGGTGAGTTTTACATAGTTTAGATTGAGTTCTTTATTTTTGCTGGAAATTAATCCAATCCATTCCTCCTGGTGTCATCATCACTTGGCAAATAGTAGGTCTCAAAGCAAGAGATCACTTGAGTCAAAGAGGCCTTTTCTTTTAAGGCCCAGGATATCAGTTCCAGATGCTCTGATGATAAATCATTTACATAAATTATGTGGGAATTGATGTAATGGTTTAAAATAGGTAGAGATCCATATATAAAAAAAATACTTTTCTGTTCATCTCAGATTGTCTTCTTAAGATAACTAGGAATATGATTCTAGCTGTTTTTCTGAAGAACTGTTGTACTGCAATTTCAGTACCCCTGCTGAGACCCTAGTATCTGGCATACCATAGTGCCCATTCAAATATTTTAAAAATAGATGATAGACACAAGTATGCCCTTTCATGTCCTAAACAATAGTCTAGTTGTGAAACTACAACCACTACCACCCACCTTTATTTAGCACTAGAATGCTTATTTAAAAAGTTGGTTATTTCATTCAATTATTTAAATTCTTAGTGTGCTGTAAAATTAAAAAGAATTGATCAAGTAAAGAAGAAAAGACTGATTATAATCTCTCTCCACACACAGAGATACACACATACCCCACACATACTAGAGACTCTGCTTTAAAAAATGTATGTACACTCAAGTGTAGAAAGCGGAATCAATACTCAGTGAATTATTTGCAGAAGTGAGGCCATGTTGATACATATATTTAAGAGAAATTGTTTTAATTTTTAAATTATATGAATACTTAGAACTTTAAAAAATGAGTTAAAGTGAGTTTGTTAGATGGAGAACTGTAATTTCATTTATATTGTTTCCATTTAAAAATTGATTTGTAGAAATGAATTTTAGTTTTTGCAGTTCTTGTCTCATTATCTAGAATTATCTCTAAGGAAAGGCTGCTTTTAAGAAAAAAAAAATGGTTGAGTTTAAAGTTGACGACTGCCTACAATAGTAGTTTAAATACTCTGCTTTCAGTATCTTTAAAGAGAACTTTCTAGATTCCTTTCTTTTTCAAGTTTATCTTTAACAGAATCTAGAATTCCTTGGCCTCCGTGGAATTGTAAAAACTTTTTAAAATCTGCTTGGACATTTGCTCAGCTGAGTTTAGGTTCAGTTTTATCCACTAACCTTGCCCATTCCACTCTTGCCATTGGGCATTTTTTCAATCTTAACAAAACCAAGTCCATATTATAGGCCTGCTGGCCAACATTCCCAGTAAATGAACGGTTTTAAAGAAAAATGGTGCTATTTTTCAAAAGCCTGACATTTAAAAAATACAAGTCCAGAATTGAAGCCTTCAATAATTTTTCCATGCCTATATACTACAAGAAGCAAATAGTTACACAAATGAATACATCTGGGATTATTCTCAAGCTGTTATTCCCCACCAGGGAAAATATTTAGAAATAAGGCTCAATCTTTGTGCTGGAACTACAAAGAGGCCAGCCATCTTGATGGTTTTCCAGATCGTTTAATGATTTTCCTCATATTGTGTGGTGACTTTACTGCCCTGTTTCGTAGGCCTTCCCATTCACTGTTGGTAACCATTTATGTTGGGTGTGTTCCAATTTCCAAATCTGTTTTGTGGCATTCATGGCTCGCAGCTAATAAGGCCATTCAATATTTTAAAAATATAAATATTAAAAAATATATTTTACCATGGAGATCTAGAGGGAATGATTCAAAATTAAAAAACAACCTTAATAAAGAATGGACTAGCCTGGTGTCTTTAAATGGCTAAGAGAGGGTGATTGTGGTTGAGAACTGGCAATTTGATTCTAGAGCCCAGGAGGTGCAGTATCAGGCATGTGTGTGTTGTGTGTGTTACATGCCAGTGTATATGTACATGAACTAAGTAAACGTGCATATATAATGCAGCATGTATATGAGTATGTTTGTGTGTATACACATTAAAATTATTTACATAATTAAATAACTCCAAAAAGTATGATAACTCACGTATCTTACTTTGCACTTTCTGACTTTATAACACAAAACTTCCAAAACGGTATATAGTCGTAACCTGGCGTTATTTTTATGTTAGAGTTTTGCTTTCCTATAACTTTATGTAAACTAAATCTCCAGAATAAGCTCTAAATTAAGCCATTAAAAAGTAAATGTTATAGGGTGGTGCCTGTGGCTCAAAGGCGTAAGGGTCTGGCCCCATATGCCGGAGATGGTGGGTTCAAACCCAGCCCGGGCCAAAAACTGCAAAAAAAAAAAAAAAGTAAATATTATTAAGGTAGTCTTTTTTACTAAACATGTGTTCAAGAAGACCATATTAAGCAAGGCTTTCTAGCTCATTTTTAATTAAATCTAAATTAAACTTTTAACATTAGATATTTAACACTTAACAGATTTAAATTAGATACTTCCTAACTTCAAGTATATTAGATTTGTTCAAAATTAACTTTGATTTCTTATATTTAAAGTATACATTGTTGAACTAAGAATTTTCATAGTTTTTTTTTTAAACTCAAAAGTGATGAGATTTTAATTATGGCCAAAGTCTGAAATAAGAGAACACTTTTTGAACACATAATTCATTTTCGTTTTTAAAGTGATCTTCAAGAACTTTGGATTCAATATCATAATCTCTTATGAGAACAAACTTTCTTTTTTTATTAACTTTTTATTGGTACATAATAAGTGTACACGTAAGAGTAGATATGCTATTTTAATACATGCGTATAATGCATAATGATCAAATGAGGTAATTAAGATACCTGTCATCCAAAACATTTATCATTTCTTTGGTTGGAAACATTTCAAATAGCTAGAAGAGAAAATTTAAAGTTTAGAACAAAGTTTCTTGGAAGTGAATTTAAGAGTGCACAATTAGTGCCTAATGTGGAAGACGCATTGGTTAACATTGATGTAACTCATCTATTTCCACAATCAGAGTCCTGGGAAAGAAAATTCTCAACTATACCCTCGGAGGTGAGGATAAAAAACTTGCCATTGAGAACTACTTTTATGTTATTGAATGAGAAAACAGAATTTTAGGACATGGACATTAATGAAATGGTTATAAATTCATAGGTCTATAGAGAGATAAACTAATTTCTCTGAACATACTTTGAGGGTGTACATATATAGTAACATCTCCTGAGTTTTGTTGTGATATGTGCAAATATCACAAATACTTGAGCTTTTGGATATTTATTAAAAATGACATCAAATGTGTAGGCATTCCTGTATGTGAACTTTGATTTGGTTTATTAAAACATCAACATACTTAAATCTCACTAGTCCAGCTGCCTTCACGGTAATCGTGTGTTTGTGTGTTTGTTCGACATTCAAACTAAAAACTTAGGTAGTTTAAAATTATTGACAATACTATATTCTCATTTTTCTGATTTTAAGAGTAATAGAGCAGAACTTTAGGGAATCCCTCTAATCCTACCCTTCAAATATAACAAAGATTATTCATATGTGAACAGTTTCATGTATATTATATCTACTTTTTCACATGTACATGCACTAATGGTATGGACGAACAGCTGACATTATTAATATGTAAATAATAGTGCTATTATTAATTTATAACAAATGGATCAAATTTTAAGTTCTGTCCTACAATTTATTACTTTTACTTAATAATTCATGGGCTGCCAATACAGAGATATATGTTACAGTATTTTTAATTTTTCATTATATTATTTTAATGAATAAAGTTACAATCATTTATTTCACTAATTTCTTATAGGTAAAATATTTAGGCGTTCAAATTTAAATATTAAGAATAATGCTTTTATGAGCATTTTTTCATAACTAGTTTTGTTCATTTGTGCTTCTATGGCTATTATGCCATTTTCAAAATTGTCATCATTGTCTTAATGCCAATGCACATCACTCAATTCATGGACCCTACTGAGTGCTTTCCAAAAGAACTGAAGTAATTTACATTGCAACAAAATTGTCAGGGGATGCCTGTTTTCTCACTTTTATAAAACATAGGTATTATCACAACCTCTCTTGCATTCCTTTTGTCTTTAATTGTAAAATCACACAAATAATACATATATTTTAAAAAACCTTGTAGAGACAAGGAGTGACATGAAGCAGAATTAGAAGGCAATGTTCTGCTGCCCTTGTCTCTGCTCCCCCCACCCCACACTTATGCGCTAATGTCACTCCCCTCCCCATTATGAATTCTGTTCATTTCTAGAAATTCAGTTTTATCATGTTTTCTTAATATAATTACCACTTATAAATTCTCTATAGAACTTTATTCTAGAGAGGGTGAACCTGAAGTTGCGATTGCACGCAAACTTTATGTCTACCCTGTATTTTATTCTGTAACATCTTTCTCTTTCCTTGAAAATGTATCACATTATTTTTAATGACTGCACATTATTAATAGTACATATGATAAGTTATTTAATCTTTTTCCTATTGAACATTTTAAATGTTGGTTAAAATTCTGGTTATTTTTAGGTTTTTCCAATACAATGATCATTCCATATTACTACCATACAGAAATATTTGCCACCTGTGTATAGAATAGATATTTAGGTTTGGAATTAGAGGGTTTTCACACACAACTGAAGCTTTGGTAAAGATAGCCAAATTACCTTATTAAACATTTAAAAATATTTGCGAGACCTAGAGCCATAAAATTTCATGAATTGTACTTATAATTTTATTATATTATTTATATATTTATGAAGAATCTGATTATATGTTTATAGGCCATCACATGTCTTTGATTTGAAAGTGCCAGTTTAGGAAATTTGCTAAACTTTCTTTGGTGGCGTTCTTTGCTGACTTTATGATTTTAAGAACACTTCCGCCCTATTGTAATTACTAAGCATTTAGTTATCATATTTCTTGTCTTTAAAACTTAAGATTTTTTAAAAATTTTTGCTTGTATACTTTAGGCTTTAAAGTTAATTTTTTCCTTTGTGGCTTCTCAGTTTTGTAACATGCTTGGAACAACTTCCCTATCTCAAAGATGAAAAATATTTACAAAGATTTCTTACAGAATGTTTATTTTTTTACATGTCTAACACTTTGAAGTCCCCTGAGATTCATTGTGGTGGAAGTGAAATAGCTGTCCAGATTTATTTTCCAAGTTTATTTTATTTTTTTCCAAAAACAAGCCAGTTGGCCCAATACCCCTAGATGAATGAGCTAGACTACTTAGAAGTGCCAACTTTTATATTATTTTTATGTTAATTTCCCATGTATATGTATATCTTTTTAAAGATTCTCTATTTTGTATCATTGATATGTTTGTTTCTGCATTGATATCAAATCCTTCCAATCATTTTCACTTTATAATAAAATTTAATGTTATGTAAGATTAGGTCACACTCATTGTTTATATTTCAAGGAATTTTGATTTGAGACCAAACAGAGACAAATATCTGCTTTCATTGTGAATGCATTAAGTTTTCACATTATTTTAGGAAGGTTTGGTATTTTAAATGTTGTGTTAAAATATATGCGAGAAGAGTATGATATATATCTCCATTCAAAATCTCTCTACGGTTCCTTAGTAGAGTTTTGTTTTTATATTCATGTGAGTATCAACTATTTTTTTAAAAGTTTACATGTACATAGTTATGTTTTTATTGATTTCACAATAGGACACTATGTAAATAATTTTTATGGGGCTACTGTTGGTAAAGGAAAATAATTTATTTTGCAGTGGCCACATTATTGAAATTTGTTAGAATCTTTAAAATGTATGCGGTAATTATTTTACTTCTCTATGGAAAGTATACAGTGTAGTAATAATTCACATTTTGTTTCATTCTTTTCTAGTTGCTTTTTCTTATATATTAATTGACTATTTAAGGAATTATTAAATAATAGTGATGATATTTAATATCCTTATAATAATTCCAATTTTTGTGTTCATTAAAATTAATGTTTTACCCTAAAGTATATTTTTTTCATTTATTTGTGATAGAAAAACTATTTTAACATTGTTGAAAAACTATTCCTGTATTTCTGATTTACTAATGGGCATTGGATTTTATCAGATGATTATCCATTTATATTGAGATGACTGTGTCATTTTCATCCTTTAACCTAGTAGTGCAGTGAATCTTATTCATAGATTTCCTAATAATAAATATACTTACTTTCTATGAACGGATTTCTTAAATTAGTAAAAAAAATCATTGGATTGTATCATTATTTTGTCTTTATATCATAAATTAGATTGGAATGGAATATTTTTATAATATGCTATTTTGTTAGATAAGACAATCTAACTTGTAATGTAATTGTCCTTTTTGTATGATATATTTTAAAACCAGATGGAGAGTTCTTTAGGCTTTGGAACATTTACATGGCAAAGGATTTTTTTTTGTTTTTCCTAAGGATCTCTATAAATTTACCCAGGAAATTTTGTTTTTATTTATTTATTTATTTTTTACCCAGGAAATTTTACCTGAACTTCTTGTGAGCTAGTTCTTCAGTAAAATTTAATTTTCCTTACAGTTATTGTTTTTAATCAATTTGGTAACTTACACTTACTATAAAATAATTTTTAGCTAACATTGAATTTTCTGTTAGAACTTTATATATTTCTTCCTGGAGTATTTTTCTTCCTTATTCTTTTAGTTTTTTGGCCGGGGCTGGGCTTGAACCCACCACCTCTGGCACATGGGGTCAGTGCCTTACTCCTTTGAGCCACCCCCTTATTCTTAATATGTTTTCTTATTTTTCTTGATAACTCTAGTTAGTATTTTATCCATTGTATTATTCTCTCCCAAAGAACCAGTTTTTTTTATGTGTGTGTTCTATTCTATTATTTTTCTTTTTTCTAAATAATTAAAAGTGTGGTTTTTTAAATTAAATCTTTGCTTCATTTTCTCATAGATTTTATTTCAATGGTCCCCTCAATTATTCTTGTCTTTTGTAAATAAAGCTATCTTTCTGTGGAAACATTGTTGCTTAGCTGAAAGACTATATTTCTCCTCTCAAGACTTGAATTTTGAAGTGGAAATACAGAACCCTTAGTCTCATTGCCTGCAAGAGATAAAACCATTAGATTTGTTCTGAAAAAAACTTCATTTGCTAATGCCACAGAAAGCAACTAGTCTAGGTTAAGCAGCTTGAAAAGGTTAATATTTAATATCATAATCATCCTTATTTACATAAAATTTCTTTTCATCCTTTCTTTCTAAACTTGAAAGCTTTGTTGTTTTGTCAAAATAATTTTCTGTAATGAATATATGCCAAAATGTACAAAAGCAACAAAGAAAAAATAAATAATTGTTTATTTAGCTACCTACATATAATCTTATGTTAACATTTGTGTCATAGTATAATACATATCACAAATCTGGTCTAATACATAAGTGCTGCTTTATAATTTTTTTAACTTAATAATGCGCCATTATTATTTTCCCATTTTTTTGGTCTCCATCACCAAATTTATTGGTTTCCATCACCAAATAATTTATTGAATTATTCCTACAACTATTTGATAGCATTATAACTTATTTTTCTCCTATTACTATCCTCTCAGAGTTACAATCTAAGTAAAGAAATATCTGTTGAGTGAATTCTGTTAGCTGATACTAGGTTATGTTTTCTAGCTGTGTAAATATAAATCATGGTGCTTATCTTTATGAAATGTGCCCTGTGCATGTATGTTCGTAAGTATAAAGTATAGAACAGATACAGGAGAAATTAACTCTGCTTAGAGACTTTTTTAAAAAGTTGACTATTTAGGCTGGATATTTAACCTGCATAGAAAGTTGACATGGAGCCAGTATGTAGCTTACATTGCAGAAAAAGCAAAGAGAGTCAAGTCTCAGAGGGATAAAACAATATGCTATGTTGTTTGAAGTGACGAACTTTGGGGTTGGATGACACAATATGATGCCAGAATCATTGACTGGGGACAAATCATGCACCTACCATGCTAATGACTGTGCACATTAAGAAAGTGATGTAAAAGAACTTTCAAAACATGAGCTTGCAACACAATGAAAGCATTCATTTAGAGTAATAATGGGGTACATAGGAAGTGGGTTTGCAGGCAGAGGACCGGGATGGTATTTGAAAGCACTGGGTTGGAGACAAAGCATGTAGTAGGAGCAGAGGTGACAGAGAAGAGGGCGTGGACTGCCCCGTGAGAGGCGGGCCTGTCAGATGCCAGGATTGGGAGAAGGGTGTAAAAATTAAAGAGAAAGGCGAGAGAGGCTGAAGGAACTCTGCTTGATACCTGTCCATGCACTTAACAGAAATGGAAAATGCAGGCGTGGGCTTGGAAAAGATAATGAATTTGTCCAATAAATAGTTATTGAAAACACAGCCAGGCAGTGCTGTAGGAATACAACGTGGTTCCTCCACTCGTGGTGAACCTCAGGTTGGAGCAGGAGACACACTAAAAGGTGTTTTATTGTGAATCAGTATGATAAGGATTTTTGACAATAATTATTGAGTTTAGAAGTGTCCCTCAATGACATCCACTAACTCTACTTTGTTAAGCAAAAGACGAATTCTCAGAAATGTGTACATACTAGAGGAATAGTACATTGCTTCCCCAGTGACAGGCGTGCAAGAAATTTAGCCTCCGCGGACTGAGAGGCGCTGATTCACAACAGAGATTCATTCCACCAATGGATGACGTGAGAGTCCCATTGAACTCTAGGCTCCTGCTGCCCATCAGTTACTTCAGACCCTTCCTGCCAAGAACCATAAGGAAAGCAAATGAGTCCTTGCTGGAGGGGTAATTGACACCAATCTCCTAGGATTTGTGTCACACCCAGAGATCAGAAAATATTAGGTTAAAATCTCATGTTCGTCAGTGGCTCATCTTTTGGAGAGTGAGTAATGCTGCGTTTCCTTCTTTACCACCCATTTTAGCTGCTCCTCACTCTTAACTACAGCTCTGATCCAGATCCCCATCACCATGGTTTCAGAGATCATTGACATTGAGTGAATTGCAAAGGCTCGAGAAGGTCAATCCCTGAAACAATTTCTGAGTGAATTAGGAATCAGTATAATGATTGCTCTGGCTGATGAAATATTTCATAAGAGCATTTATTAATATGGTTAGGCCATTTTATATTTCCTAGTAATCATTTGTAGCCACGAAAAAAAAAAAAAAGTAACTGGGCAAGTAACAGGATTATAGCATCGTTTGTAGGAGATTGGAGTAAACCAGAGACAGAAATCAACGATCTAACAAGAGCATTCAAGGGGCAAGGAGTAAGGGTGGTATTAGGACAAATTATCAGCCCAGTTTCAGTGGGAAGAAAGTAAACATGGTTAAGTAATGTGCAAGACAGAGATCAAGGAATTGAAAATCTCAGAAATGGATTAAGTTAGTTAAGGAATTGGGCCTGTAAAGAGAATTAACAGTTGTTAGAAAAGGTAAAGATCAGAGGGCAGTAAGTTGCTGGGGGCATCTCTAGGTTCTCTATAAGAAAGGAGGCAACATTAAATATTTGCATGACAGATAAACAGATAATTGACAAAGTGATGACAGAAAAAATTTCCCTAGAGTTCTTTTTTTCTTTTCTTTTCTTTCTTCTTTTTTTTGCAGTTTTTGACTGGGGCTGAGTTTGAGCCCGCGACATCTGGCATATGGGGCTGGCGCCCAACTCCTTTGAGCCACAGGTGCCGCCCTCCCTAGAGTTCTTAATAAAAAGTTGAACGCAGTTTATCCTTGTTGGGCTATAAAAATAAGGTAAAAATACCTAAATTGGTTTGTGTTATTAAAATCAGAAGTAATTTTGGTTTAAACTACTCTTTCTTTGTATGAGTCTGAGTCAGATAAATATTTTGGGTAAAATGCATTTTTTTGTCTTAAATATTTTTGTTAAATCAGGACAAGATGAGAAGTTCTTAATTATAAACCGTGTCTAGAGATGTATCAACCATGATACAATTTGTTTGACTATGTAACAGAATGTCTTGTGTTAGAATACTTCAAATTTTGTTTTCTTAATCTAAAATATTCTCTACTTTGGTCAAGAAAGATCAGTTGCTTTTTGTAAAGTTTGTCTCCATGTGAGATTGACAATATTACTGAAACACATCAAAGAATATTCTCCAAAACAGTTAAATGATAGCTTCAAAAAACATTCACTTGTTACACGACTCCAAGTAACCATGAGATAAAATGATACAATCTGCCTTTCAGATTTATGTAATAAAAACATATATTTTCTCACCTCCCTCAGATCAGAAATGAACATTGCTGTTTTATACACTGATTTCTGTGCCCCATATCAATGTCTCTGCTTTGACATACCATAACAAGAAGTGTCTATTCCCTGGTGACACTTAATCTGATGAAATTATCTTTAATAATATCAACGTGAGCACATCCCTGCCACCAGGGAAATTTAATAGGCCAGTTTACATATCCTCTTGGTATCAAATCCCAAGAATGTGTTATGGGCTTTGAGGTTGTGCTTTCTATTCTTAACTACATTGCACTCAAGGCACTTAACCAAGCATCAACAGAGGTGCCTGTCTTCTTTGAAGTTATTTTCTGCGGAAATCACAGCCACTGACCAAATGATTTGAGAAGATTAAATTGTGCTTATTTTATGACATTCTAAAACAGCAGGGTTAAATACTGGGCCAGCTGCCAGCTGCTCAGTACCCACACTTTCATGTTTGGCTGCCAGATACGTCCACCCCAATCATTCTGGAGAAGAAATGTGCAATGCTATATTCTGGGGAGCAGAAATGAGTTGAGTTTTAGTGCTTTGAGGAAGGGATAATTCTAATATATTTTACATGCATATAAAATATTTCTTGAAATTAGATTAAATTTCAGTTGGAGGGATTGGTTTTCTCTTCTTTTGTAGAAAAGACATCCCCTCTATGGGTAAAATTATCATGTCGTTGGTACCAGAGGAATGTGGGATTCCCTTTTTCTAACAGTGGAAAATTAGGATATATGCCAGCCATTTTATTCATAATAGATGCTATTTGTGTGTGTATGCACACACATAAGTATAGGTGGAATACAATTTGAAATATTGCTATGTAAAAGTTGTAAAGGAATCAAATTACTGTGTTTAGACATTATAGAAAAATGTAATTCCATGTTAATTTGTACTGGAAACTCAGTCATGGGACTGAGGCATGGCTTGTCCTTCATTCAGACACCTTAATGGCAAGATAAGACAGTCCTTTTACAGGCTGTGCAGAATTCTGAGTGGGGATTTACAGAAAACCAAATCCTCACACTCAAAGCTAGAGAGGAGAGTATAGATATCGAGGTAAAACTTGCTTGATAATATGAATGATTTAAAAGTTAAGAGCACTATCAAGAGTTTGAAACAAGAATGCATTCAACGAAATAGTGAATTGTTGCAGGAAAGTGATGCTGAGCCTTTTTAGACCAGAGAAACAATTGTCTCTAAAAAATAGCTATGAAGAACTTTTATTTTTTATTTTGTAAATTTCAGATTAATACAAGAGTACAAATGTTTTGGTTACACTGTTTTCATTTCTAAGGAAAAATTCAAGTTGTAGTTGAGCCCTTCCCCTAGGGGGCGTGCTGAACACCCTCATATTGCAAAGAACTTTTTAGAGAAAGCAGGGCTACATCAGACTGGAAAACACTGAGTATTTCTTCAGATGTAGAATGAGAACACTACCTCATTCTAGAACAACAATTTTATAAAAATACAGAAATGGGAGCGAGCTATAGGTTGCATGGAGGGTATCTTGTGTGGCTGCCTTGATTGACTGGTGTTTCAATGAAATGTAAGAAGAAGATAAAGTCAAAGAACAAAGTTGATAACAGATTTCAGCACATTGGACATGCCAAGATAAATAGCCTGGAACTAATCTTCCTACAATAAAGAAGGAATGAACAATGTTGGGCAGGATTACACCAAGTTAAAACAGAATTGTGCAGGGACATAGGTGACGTTGTACAGGACAGAAGGTAGTTCTACATGCAGACAGATTCCTCAAGAAGAAGGATCTGGATAAAGGGCTTTGAGTCAACTGGAACACCATAAATGCTAATACAAAGGGATGACTGGATAAAGATAGAATCAAGAGGCCCTGGTATCTGAGTCTCTGGGGAGCAGAGGGTCACCAGTTGACTAGCACAGATATGAGCCAAGGATAGAATCCAGCTTGCATCAACAAATATTCCTGAAACATTGAGAATCAATGAATACAAGACGTCCACTTGCCAGTACAATTGCCAACGTTAAAAAGATGAGAGAGCAGCGGCCCCTGTAGCTCAAAGGAGTAGGGCACTGGCCCTATATGCCAGAGGTGGTGGGTTCAAACCCAGCCAAAAACTGCAAAAAAAAAAAAAAAAAAAAAAAAGATAGAGAGGGTGGGAGAGTGAGAGAGAGTGGAGAAATGATTGAAGTTG
>CAUYQV010166821.1:0-20131 GCA_963574575.1 Galagoides demidoff
ATGTGAATCTCTCTAAATATAGAATATAAATGTCTTAACACAATAACTAAGAAAAAGACATGAAGGCTATGTTAACCAGTTGGATGAAAGTATTTCAAATTGTATCCAGAAACAGTACACTGTACCCCATGATAGTATTAACGTACACTGCTATGATTTAATAAAAAAAAACAAAAAACATTGCTGCCAGATTGACATCCTAAAATACCCTTTAGTGTCTATTGTTGTGACTTGTGTCTACATTCTTTTCATTAACCTCTATGGTACCACTGTATTACTCTTCCACTTACCTTTTCCTGCCAGGAAATCCTCTGATTTTAGTATAGTGCATCTCCTGATGTTATTCAACTATAAACTCTCTCTCTACTTCTAGACTGTGGGTTCATTCCCTGAGGGCACAGGCCATCTGCCACTCATGGTTTTTATCCTCAGGAAGTGACCCCATTTATATGTGACTTAAATATTATAATATGAGCTTATTGTTCATGAGAAGAGTATGTGTAGTGATGACTGGGTAAGAATATCAGACTATGTCTAATAGAGAATGAACCATTTTTAGACTCAGCCTTGTTGGCCAGTGGTTCATGCAACACAAGGAGTTTAGAATGGCCCTTCTGTTATCACAGCGCAGGTGTGTCTGAGAGCTTGAGTGCACAGAACTAAGTTTGATATGCAGTGTTGATACCTTGTGAAACTTCTCTGCTATTCTTGCCTTGTCTTATACATATACACACATAAACACATACACACACATATGCACACATACAATTTTTCTCTTCTCTACCAAGAAATTGCTATTTACTTTTCAATGTCTGAATGTTTGTGTTCTCTCAAAAGTCCTACATGGAAACCCTAACCTCCAAGGTTATGAAATTAGGAGTTGGGACCTTTGGAAGGTGATTCAGTCATGAAGGTGGTGATGTTAAAATTAGTACTTTTACAAAAGAGATCCCAGAGAAACCCATGCCCCTTTTGCCATGTGAGGACCCAGCAAGAAGGCACCATTTATGAACCAGAAAACAGATCTGATGCACACACTCAATCTACTGGTGGCTTGATCTGGGACTTCCCAGCCTCCAGAACCGTGAGAAATACATTTCTGTTGTTTATAAGCCACCCAGTTTATGGTCTTTTGTTATAATAACCCAGACTAAGACAGTAGTCTTAAAAATTTAGTCTGCATATTATTCTCTCTGAGAAGTTAGCTGTGGTCCCACTGGGCAGAATTGATGGTTCCTTCCTCTGAGCTTCTATAAAAATGTGTGCCTGCCTCTTATAGGCAGTTACCACATTGAATGTAGCTAACTGTGTGTCTTTCTCTCTCACAGAGGATGATTGAGGGTGATTGTTTTGTTTGGGACCACATCATGTACCTTTTCATTTTTTAGAGCTGGCACATGTTTGTTTAGTGAATGCAGTCTTTTTCAGTTTGAGGTTCATTTCACACACAGATGTGATGGTGAGGAAAAAGTAATGTTTAAAACCTGAACTTCATTCTGTGCTGATTATTATCTAGTTTCTATAGAAGTGTGATGTGAAGTAGGTCATGGTTGCCCATTTCAATGCATCTTTTGGACCAGGGAAATAATTTCCCAACCATTTGCTATATGTTCTATTATTTCTGTTAGTCATATGAAACTTCCCACTTCGTAACCTATACATGTCATGATGGCTTCCCTCCAAATTTTATTTTAAGGAAATATTTTTGTTCTTATAGATTTGTACAGTCATATAAAATGCTTTAATTTAGAAATTCTACATTCTAGAAAATGCTTCTCTTTAACTATGACAAATATAATTCTGAATAACATTATCAGACTTATCTTTCTATAGGTCTGCTAACTGCTCTCTCTGGCTCTCTGTTACTCATTGCAGTGCCTACCAAAAATTCCTCTTTATGTTCAGCTAAATCTTTATCACAGGATACACTGGATATTCCTCTTCTCAGAAGACTTGGGAGAAGAGCCACAGTTTGCCATCCTAGCAGTATTCAGCTTTCTTCTCAGTGGGATTTATTATAACAACTCATCTACACCTGTGGTCCCTGACCCCAGACCAGTACCTTTTTATGGCCTGTTAGGAACCAGGCCACATGGCATCATGGCCTGAGCTCCACCTCCTGTTCTGTCCTCTCACCCACCCCTCATCCATGGAAAAATTGTCTTCCATGAAATGGTAGGTCCTTGGTGCCAAAAAAGCTGGGGACCAGTGATCTACACAGGAGGGAGATGAACCCTCATTGGGTCCCTATGGAGTTTACCCTGGCTTCAAACCTTTATACCTCCAGAGTGTACCAACATGCCTGTAACATCTGCAGAGGTGCAACCCCTTCTAGGGTCCATTGTTCTATGTGTAAGAGTCACCAGGCTATAATTCTCCTTCAATGAAATCTCTGAACAGTGTGCCCTACTGGGTTCATTTATAGTTTACCCCAATCCAGATGTAAGTTGCCCATCAGGGTCATTTTTGTGATAATAAATGTCGCCTAGGAACACAGTTGACATTTTAATCTTATCAAGTACCAGGACAACACAGCTAGTCAAAGGTCAAATTCTGATATAGAAGGAGAGAAGATTCAATTGATCGACCCTTTGCCCACACCATGTAACATAACAGCCACATTTCTCATCACTCAAGGTCGTCTACAGCCACAGGGTGAGGGATTTTTCCAGGCTTATTCACCCTCTCCTCTCATCCTAAGCATCAATTACATCTAATGTTCACCTTTTTCTGAAAACATGTTGCTCAAATGTCTCACCCCAAAGATTTCCACACTTATAACATTCCCTCTCATGCCATTTTCATTCTCTTTACCAACTCATATTTCCTTATGAATCTCCACACCAAATGTGATCCCTTCTATTAAATGCTCCTTGATGTGGCTCTCTAGGCAGATGTAGTCATGCTCATATCTCTGCCCCCACTGCATTTTATTCAGGCCACCATTTAAAATGATCAAAGACAGAAAGAAAGAAACAGATGGTGTCACCTTGAATTTTAGTAACTTCCTCTTGAGCCTTCAACAAGATTGGTTGACCCTAGTCTTTATCTTTGAGTCCCTGTACCAAGTTAAGCACAGACCTGTATGTACCCCGCAGATATTGTGAAGAATTTCTGAGAATCATATTGATTCCAATAATAGATCTCCCAGAAATTTTCTGAATGATTTTTAAGGTAAAAGAGCTAGAGTTCACAATATTTTATAGAAGTCTATAATAACACTAAGTATTTCTTGAGTGCTTAATTGATAGATGTGGTTTACGTTGTCCTTCCTGGTTAACTATTAGTTTACTCCTATGAGGGCAGTGCTATTATTGGCCCCATTTAAATAAGGAGGAAACTAAGGTGTAGAGATGCCCAGTGACTTGCCCATGATCACACAGCTGTCTGAGGTGGAGCTGGGATTTAGACCTGGGCAGGCAGCTCCATAGTCTGACTCATACTCTGTGCTATTCCATCTCTCTCATGCCTTGAAGGACATAGGAGAGGAGCAAAGCAAGCCAAGGGCTCTGGGGATTCTTTATCCTGACTTTCTGAAAAGGCCAATGAATTCAGGCCACTTACTTTGCTCCCTGTCACCCAAGAGTCTTTGAAGAACAATTTCAAGGTCATTTTTAAATGTTACTGTGTATGGTCCCACTAGAACAACTGATAAACTGAATAAAATAGTATATTTATTGTCCTATTTGAGAACTTTGTAGAGATGAGTTTTTATAACATTCATATTGGCTACGTGGGTCAGCATTGATAGGAGTGTAATACTTTTAGGCAGTGTATTGGTAAATGTTTCAGACATAGAGAAACCAAGGCAGGAGCGACATCTACAGTACCAGGGAGATATTTTTTCAGGTGTTAATATTGGCGTTACTGGGTTTATAACTGTACATATTACATTAAATATCCCCAACAAATAAATTGATCTGTGATCCATTTGTCTGGTGTAAGAATAATAGCATCTATCACTTAAAGAGGTTGTCCAATAATAATGTGTGATGTTTTATCCTTTACCTTTGACATTTTATAATCCTTTATAATTAAACTTTATAATATAACTTTATAATATAATCATTTATAATATAAATTTATACTTAAAGTTGCATTTTGTCCACATTTATATCCATTATGTACATTAAAATAAAAATATTTTGAATTATGTCTTGAAATATTTTTGTCCAAATCAGTAAGTGCCATTAGTTATAGACCCAAGGTGCTAACAAGGATATCCAAACAGGATGGAAGAATCTGTCCAATTACTGAGACTCTTCTAGAAGATCTTATTTTTTAAAAGAAGATGTAGTTTAATTTTATTTGAATGGCATTTTTGACCTAATATATTTAGGGTGCAGGAAATGAAATTGTATCTGTTCATTCATTTATTCATCAAACCATTTATAAGTCTCTTCTCTGGAGCTTTATTCTTTGGAAGAAGTTATGGTGGTACTTTCTTCATTGCTTATGTCCTGGATTGTAATATTTTTTCTTACTGACCTGAAAGCCAGATCTAGACTTAAGGAAACCTATTGCTATTGAAACAGTAGTATTCCACATGTTGAGGAGACAGGGAGCTTGATTATCAGTTAAATTAAAAGTAGGACTCTGAAGTATTCTCCTCCCTTATACACCTAAGGATATCTGACTCCAACCTACAAGTATTAACTCCAGGGTTGTAAAGACTTAATGCCCCTTTTGGGCCTACCCATTACCAGAATTTCCAGGCCTGCAGATAAAGGACACTACTGTTGGCCATTCGTGGAGGTAAGTAGGTAGCAAATGGAAACTCTCATAATTTTCAGATGGGTCTGCATTTGGGGGGTAAGGACAGGGCCCATGGAGAGTTTTGTAGACTATATTCAATTGTATATACATATCCTCCATCCATCTGATTATTTCTCTCTCTCTTTCTTCAACCATCCTCTATCTCTCCATCCATCCATCCATTATCCATCTCATTTTCACTAATCCCTAACACGAAAGCAGCTGACACAGAGTAAACCTTCTGATGTGTTTTAACCTTGGAGTCCTCGGGGTGACTCTTGGTCTTTGGAGACCATGGTTCATGTTGGTGCTGATGGTAATCATAGAGCCATGGAAGCAGGAAGACCCAGAGGGGCTTGTATGCATTTTACCTTTATGACTCTCCATCTCACCATGCATAGCTACTCACTGAGCCCACTTCATCCCAGGGATTCACACTGGTTTTTTTAATCAATAACTTCCATTTTTGGCTTAGTTGTAAATTAAATGATAATACATGGAGATTTAAAGAAAAGTCAGGTTACCACTGAGGTATTTTGCTCTGTTTGCAAATAAATCCTCTTAGATACAGGAATGTAAAAATTGACCCAATAAGAAGATATAAAGTAAAAAAAAAAAACAAAAAACTGTAGCCAATATGTTTGAATTATGCTTATTATACTTTTATTATTTTTCTTGTATTATTACGCAGTAAGTAATTCAGTATCACCAATACTACCTTATTTGTACAGCCTCCTTTTGCAGAACTGTCAAACAGCTTGATTCCAAGAATGAAGCCTTTCATCCTTACAGAACCTACCCAAGGAAAATGCTTCTGGGGGCTTTTGAGCCCCACGGGTTGCAAAGCATAAAACCAATGATGCCTTAGATTAGGTTCTCCCCTCTCCCAAATAATGTTCTGAAAGAGCATCACCTACACGTCCAGAGTGAAGGGAACAAAAATTCATCTCCTTGAGCCATGATGGTTTATGTACTGGTATGTAATTTGATGTGCTTGGGTGGGGTTGTGTGTGGACTCTCAGAGCTGATCTGGCACTGAGTAGTCCCCACCCTCCAGCTTTGTCACACCGAGAAAGAAGCATTTGAAGCCTCTGTTCATATGTAATAATGAGGTCACCTCCTATCATGGCCATTTCCTCTCAGTGTTGACTCATAATTGAATGTTTCCAGTTAAGTCTGACGCCCAAGTTGTCCTCACAAATTCCGTTACGGCACAGCTCCCCCATCTCGCTGTCCCCAACTTGCCGTGCACTCCCTCAGAGTTTTATCTTCACTACTCTCACTCTTAATTTCTTGAGTCCCCCAGAGCTCTGGTCCTGTCATTTCCTTTCAATCCTTCAGGGTCACCTGACCTGCTTTCTTCTCATCCAGTTCAGGACACATTAGTGTTCACTGGCAATCCACGTGTCCCTTGTTTTCTTGCCACTC
Organism: Galagoides demidoff; assembly: GCA_963574575.1. Lineage (NCBI taxonomy): Eukaryota > Metazoa > Chordata > Mammalia > Primates > Galagidae > Galagoides > Galagoides demidoff. The sequence continues at coordinate 6,184 of CAUYQV010166821.1, forward strand.
AAAACTGGCAAAATGCCACCTGGGACACAACCACAGCTGGCCTGCTCCACTCTCATGCCTGTGTGGCTGAGTGACTGGAGAATGTCACTAAGATCCTTCAACCACTCACCAGAAAATTGCCATGACTTACCAAACTTCCAACTCTTTTCCCCATGCTTTCTGGTCTCACAGCAAATCACCTGGCCCCCAAGGATAGCCAGAGTCCCTGAAGCTTCCTGCCTCAAATGCCCAGATGGAGGTGTCAGCACAGGGATCCTTCTTGATTCCTGCTCCTTGTTCTGGCTCTCCCCCACCTCCCAGCTGTACTCAAGACTTCTGTCCCTCCCACTTCCTCAGGACCTTGTCCCTTCAACCCATAGTCCCTCTCTGCTGTATCCTCACATCTTCCTCTCAACTATATCCTTCCCTTAGAATAGAGGAACATGTGTATAGTTCCCTCTGTACAAACACTCATGCATTAATGTTTACAAAATTATTCCCATTCAACACTCTAATCTTAACATCCTCAATTCTAATGGTTACCACCTTTCCTCACTCCAAACTCCCTATCCCATGTAGACACCTGCAGCCTGGATATAATGTGGCATGCTGCCTTCCATGAGAACCTGAACCCAGGTGTCTCCCTCTCTGCCACAATAATGTGCTATCCTTTGGCATCATTCTACATGCTTACTATGCCTCCTACTTTATCTCTTGGAGGCTCTTACTGGTCACCATTCCTTGTTGCTTCATTCCTATCACTAAGATAGAAATGTCTTGTCTATACCTTCATTCTTGTCTACAAGATGTACACCTTGTCTACACCTATCATCCTCCCACCACATTCTCCAGAAAACACCATTCCTGGACCAATATCACTGTCTATCTTTTCACATTAGGACTGCTGGGGAAACTCATGTACTGTGTTGGTTGATGCCCTACATAGCCATTGCCTCCAGCTTGAGCTGGAAACTCAACTCTACCCCATTCTTCTACAAATCCTATGATATGCCCTTCTTCTATTTTCCTAACTAGTTTCTCTACTGTCTTCGAATCCCCCTTGAAACTCTCTCTCCTTTCACTATGAAAGGGTAACATCCACTCTTACATTTTCTAAGACATGAAATGCAAAGTAACGTTTTCATTGTTTTGTCCCAAGTACTGAATTACACTCAGAGTCCTGAAGTAGCTGGGAAAGCTAACCTCTGCTTCTCACCCGCGTTCCCAAATGGCCTCTAGTTCCTACCCCTACCTGCTTCCTTCAAGATCTTGCATTATTAAATATCTCCTCCTTACTCTCTGTAACTTCTAGCAACTTTTATTCTATCACCTCTTTCCTCTAAGCATATAACTGTATTAACTCTCTCTATGTGTAAACAAAGAGTGAGGTTAAGAACAAAGCACAGAATTCACCCTTGATCTTGTAGCCTCCTCTATTGTCTACCTTCTTGGTCTCTCTTCGCAGGCCAACTTTGGGAACTGATGGTCTCTACTTCATCTATTAGACCTTCTAGGGATCTTGTTTCTGTCCCATCACACCACCAAAACCATCTTTAGATTACTAGGAACTTCCTATCAGCATGCACGTCCATTTCATGTTGTTTCACTTCCCCAGGCACTTTGTTGGTGGGAATTATCTCCCCCTGGTCTTTTAAGATCATTTGCTCCAGGTTATCTCCCTCCTATTCTGACCGTTCTCCCTCACTCTCCCCCACAGGTTCCTCTTCCTCTCCTTTTCCCTATAGTATGTTTCTTAATTCAAGGCTCCTATCAGAATTCCTGTAAAACCTGCCTCTTCATTCTAGTACTTGATGAAAAGTTTCCTAAACGAAACCCTTAGCACATTGAAGGTTATCATTTATAGTTACTACTGTGGAAACTTACCATCCTGACACATCATTTCGATATTTGTACACTCTTGTCATCAGGCCTGTGAGTTCCTCCTGGGCAAGGTCACAGCCCCATGTCTGGTAGTGGCTTAAAGAGAAGACAGGCAGCCAGCGCTTGCTGAAGTTAGCTGAGCCCCACTGTTACATTTCTCCCTATTGTCTGCCTATATTACCTATCAGCTGCCCTTACAGAAGGTCAGTCTTGTTCTTTTTCTTGACTCTTATTTTAACCCTTAGCACATTTTGAAAACTCTTGGAGGCACAATCCTTCCCAACATGATTTCTTACTCTTTTCTATATTCATCATCCTTCATTTTTTTTTTAAATGTAAGTGTTTTCTTACATCTAACTTAACCAGAGAATTTTATGTTTGGCCACCTCTTTAGACACTTCCCCATTTTCTTCCCAGTTAGGATTATGCTATTAAAAATGCCTCTCTATTCCTCTTGAGGTGGCCTGCTGTTTCACTGGCAAGTCTTAGAATTCCACTGATGTTTGCTCTAACCTTCCAGAGCTCTGCCTTCTGAAAAGATGGTCACTCACAGACAATATCCAGCTCACCCATCCTTGGCTGTGGTAGGCTTGAGAGTAACCTGCTCCTTTTTCTTCAGGCCCTGTTACTTCCTTTTGGGTAGAATAGATCTAGAGAAGCCGTTCTGCTTTGCTTCCTCTTTGGACAGAAGTCAACTTCTAGCTTGGCTCCCCCCACTGGGTCGCTCCTTCCACTGTCCCTCTGCCATCTGATCCATGCCTGGAAAACATCAGCACTTCCTCCTTCTGGATGGGTGGGGGTCCTCTGTAGTCTCTCTCTCTCTTTCTTTCTTTTAATTTTCAACCAGACTGTCTGCAGCACAATTCCACCAGCGCAGTCCCATACCCTACTTTGGGTGTACGTGGCTTTGACTGGCTTAGCTATTGGTTCTGCTTCTTTTAAACAGAGCATTTCTTAGAACTTGATGTCTGAGTCCAGCTAAGAACCTGTTTTCTTAAAGCCCGGTGAGGGCAAAAAATGGCATTTATCTTCCTTCGTTAAAATCTAGTATACATTTTATGTGTTTAACTACATTTACCCCTGCCAACTTGCTATGTGGACATAAGCACTAATTCTTTGCTCCTTGCAGATAATCCTTGACTGTGGCTGACTTGGCACCAGTGGTATGAACCATTACTTTTTCTGTTTTCTACATAAACTTTCATATATGTATTTGATTTTACACTTTTTTCAGAGCAAAGCCTTGACTATTTTTATTATTTATTTTTTAATTTTAACTCTTGAAATTTATTTATAATTTCTTATTCTATTTCTTGCAGAAAAAAGTTAATTATGAATTAGAACATTCATATTAGTATGTAGTAATTAGAACATTACTATTTTGTTACTATTTGAGCATTTTTGGAGCTTATCTTCATAATAGATGCATTATTTCTAAGAATCCATATTTTAGTCTAATTAGCTACGATATGGAAAATTAAATGCTGTCCTGAGAATAATAGTAATAGTACTACTAGTAGCAGCCGCCGCAGTCATAGTTACCATCACTAAATGAATTTTTATTAAGTACCTGCTATGCACCAAGCATGCTGCTGTATGCTGTGCAAAAAATAGTGGGATATAGTCAAACTATTTGCATCTCCCCTGTCTAGAGAGAAATACATATTTCCACACAAACAGAAATAAAAATCAGACTTGCAGTGCCAACGTGGCAGAGACTATTGGTCCCTCACCCAATCTTCTCTCTAGTGCTTGGGGTGCTTCTGACTTAGCTGGAGTCATGGCTGTGACACACAGGCCACATCTCCCTCGTAATTGAGAGGCAGGCTTCTGTTTAATAAGCACTTGCCTGGCACTCCCTGGCTTCCAGCCATTCTTCTAAGTCCGTTCCTTATACTGGCTTGCTTTATTCCCTTGAGCCCCCTGTGGGGTGTCTACCTTCATCATTCTTCTTTTACAGATGAGGAAACTGAGGAGCAGAGGGATTGAAGGTCACACATCACTAAGGAAAAGACACAGGAGTATGAATTCAGTCAGTCCATATTCGGAGGCAGCACAGCACCAGGGCCCCTGTGTATATGTCTTTCCACAGCTTATGAGTGTGTGACCTATATGTGTAAACACAAACCTGAAGGGTTTATGTGCAGGCATATGCCGAGGTCAATTATCTCACCAATCCTTCAAGTTCATACTGCAAATTCATTCTTGCTTTCCCCATGGCATCAACTCAGGAGGCACCTACACTTCCTGTCTGTGGACACAGTTTGATGGAAATTATAGATGATTCTCAGAAAACTAATCCCCTCTGTCGGGAGGGAGGCTATTCAATTATACATGCCTCCAAATCCAAAGGACATTTGGCAGCTCATCTCATACCTCCGATTGCTCCTACAAACAGGAGATGCTGGAGTAGGAGATGAACAGGGCCCTGATGCTGTTTTAGATATGAGAGAAGTCAAAATCTAAGCACCACCGTAACTATGATCATTTTAGAAAGATGCTTTGCACATATGCAGTTCTGCTGAGACTAAATGTTGGAGGGAAAAACTTCTTTCTAACTGCCTGATCTCCATTAGGTGGTCAGTGCCAAAGGGACTTTGTTCTCAACTTCAGGGAGCCTAACTGCTGGCAGATAAGCGGCAGCACATGGCACGTGCGAGATAAGAGCCTGGCGGCCCGAAGTCAGTGTGGACGACAGTGTTCTTCTAAGTGGTCTTCTAAGAAAAGCGCTGTTATCATCGGCCTTGTTCACACTCACGGCCTTCCTTGAGTGGGGGTTGTTAACATACTTATTCCTTTAACTGTGAATTATCTGCCACAGAAGAAACTCTTTCTAAAGTCAGTCAGCACTTGTCAGAGTGGGCAGAGGTTCTCAAAGCAGCTTCCGGCTGCTGTCAGCAGAGCAGGAAGGGCCAAGGATAAGGGGTGATTTAGGAGCCTGCGCCTCAGTGACCCCTGCCTAGCTCTGCCCAGGAAGCCGGGGAAGCACCACCAGCCAAGGGTTTTGAAAAAACCTATGGCAAGTGTTTCAGAGATGAAATATCTAATGTCATGCTGCCAGGGAGAAATTAAGGCTACATTGGATTGTGGTTTGCTGCTTCATCTCCTCCTCACCTGCTTTAAATTGCCAATGTACAAAAGGGTCTTCAGTGACCAAGAAAGGTTCTGAAAGTTCTGTGAGCTCTTCCAATCTTGGTATATTGGCTTCTTAACTTGGACTATAGTGAAACTTCTAGCATGTTGCTCGAGCTTTGCAAAGAAGGGTCCCATCATAATTTCTTTGTAATTCCCCAGGCTACCAAGGTGCCCAGCCCTGTCAGTGTTCAGTAAACGAGTGTTAAAGTGAATGGAGGATACAAAATGCCACTGCTTATAGTCACTGCTGACGTATGTTTAGTAATCTCATAAGGATTTCCAGAGAGAATTATTTGGGAGAGAGAGGACATGAGGCGGATCTCACCTAATGTGCACACCATGAGGGTATATAACACGCCCCCTGGGTGAGGGGTTATTCTGGAAGTGAGAAGAAGGTAACCTAAATATTGTACCCTCATATTAATTTGAATAAAGCTAAAAAAGGAATTATTGGAGAGATTAAATATAAATGCTGGGAATGGAGAGAAATAAAAGTTTTGATCATCATCTAAGATCAGAAGAGAAGGCAAAGCACCATGACTTCCACTTTTAGTCTCTGGACTAAATTTCCTTACTTGCATTTGTTCTTGTTTGTTGATTCATTCACAGACTTTTCATGTCTGACTGAAAAGTCAGACTGAATCCATCCCACTACCTGCATCATGCCACTGGGCAAGTCTCTGGTATTACTAAGCTTCAGTATCCTACCAAATGTAAAATTAACTCATTCAGTCAAGAGATGTCAGAGAATATCAGGAGAATAAACAAGAGCGACACAGGCCATACTTTCATGGAGCAGCTGAATGTAGAAATACCAAATGTGAAGAAATGTCAAATTCTGCCCACAGAAACAAGATGGAAAAAATTAAAGGGTAAATAAGAATAAAAATAGCTAGTTAAGATTTCAGTATGGAAGACTAGAGAGAGAAGAAATACTTGAGGATAAAAAGGGTAACAATTTTTCAGGTACGATGAAAGACAGGTGCCTCAAATTCAGAGCACAATATATTATCACAAGTAAAATAAATACAAAGGACATTTGCCCCCCGGCATATCCTAGTGACATTGTAGCATGCCAGAGACAGTGAAAACAACTTAAAGGAGGTATAGAGAGAAAAGGAAGATTGAAGAAGAAATAATAATCCGCTTGACAGCAAACGTCTCAACAGCAATGGATGTCCCAAGACCATGACATAAAGTTCTAAGGGGGAATAACTTTGCCCAACTAAAGAATCTTTTAAGCATGAAGTTGAACATATTTTTATGCGGCAAGATGTAAGAAATATTACCGCTAAGGAATTCTTATGGAAGGAATTTCTAAAAGATGTACTTCAGGGAAAAAGGATATAAATACAGAAGAAGTATCTGAGATTTCAGTCATGCTCAGGAGTTCAAGAAAAGAAAAACTGGTAGCAAAAGGGACAAAACCAAGCATGATTTGACTGGACAACCCAGCAGCAGTAGTAATAATGGGGTAGGGTACATTGGGGTGCTAAAACCCAGTAGAGGAAAACCATCATAAGATAGAAACTAGGCTGATGAGAATCAAAGCATTTTTTAAATTTTATTATTCAGGAGGTGAAGGGGAATATGGATTAATATTAAATTGAAAGATTTACTTTAAAATTAAAATATAGATGCTTTTTGACTTATGAGGGAGTTCTGTTCCAACAAATCCATCATAAGTTGAAAATACTGCAAGTCAAAAATGCATTCAATACACCTAACCTGCCAAACACCCTGGCTTCGTCCAGCCTAACTTAAGTGTGCTCAGAACACTTACATTAGCTTGTAGTTGGAAGACACCTCTAACACAAAACCTCCTGTACAATGAAGTGTTGTATATGTCACGCAAATTACTGAATACTGTACTGATAACTAAAAGCAGGATGGTTTGATGGCACTTGAAGTATAGTTTCTACTGAATATGTGTCACTTTTGTACCACCATAAAGTCAAAACAACATTGTAAGTCTGTATTTAAAATTATAATTAACTTGGAATTTAAAAATGAAACTAGAAAAAACAAGAAGTGTGAGTCTAGTATAAGTCTTCCAGATAAACTGCAGGAAAAAGAGACTGAAATCAGCTGTGTAAATATAAAGGGTTCTTGGAAAGGTGACCGATTGGTGATGAGATGGAGGCGAGGCTGAAGAGGCAGGGAAAGTGGTATGGAAGTGACTGTTGTAGTACGGGTGAGAGGAAGATGGTCTCCACTGTAGGACAGATAAGGAGGAAAGGACGTTGGGAAACATTTTAGACCAGGTGTTTCCAAAGCCCGAGGATGGGAGATGAAAGTAAAGTAGCAGGAGGACTTGGGGATGCTCAAAGTTCTTTTCTGGGGCAAATGTATCTCTCAGGACCTCAGTCTCTGAATAATGAATGGATTGGGCCAAATGACAAATAATGATTTTCTTTTGCTATATCAAGCACCAACTATTATTACCACCTCAGCACGGAGGGAGTTTTGTTTACTCTCTGGGGGTGAGGCAAAGGTGACCAGGACATCTTTCTAAGTGCCAGATCAGCTTAAAATACAGTGAGAGAACTGCATGTACTAATAGGTCTAATTCAAGTCAGAGTGTCATCCATATCTCCAGAGGGCAGAGTAAACATCGTTTTGGAAAAACACATGACGAGGATTCGATCCTGTGGTGAAATCAAGAGGTGTCTTGAAAAGGTCAAACTGGGCCTTAAAGAATCTTAAACATTTAAAAATATATAGTTCTTATTATATGGTAAGGTATACTGGTAAGACATGTGAAAAATTAGTACAGTGTAAAAGAGAAGAAAGAAATTGCCCCAAATCCTATTATCTAGAAATAACCACAGAGAACTGGCTATTAGGCATCTTTTCAGACTTCTAAAAATCTATTTTTTATTTTTCCACCTAACATCTAAACAGTGAGTGTTGCATACAGTGCCATAAAATGTTATGTTTTTATAAAAATGTAAAAGCTCTAGACAGTTCTATCATATGAATGTGTCATAGTATAGTGAGCCAATCCTTGATGTGTAGACACTTAAATTATTTCCAGTTGTTCACTATTATAGTGGTGCTGACATGCACTTTGTGCCTTTCTCTAACTACCTCTTTTGTATTTGAAATTGCAATCAGACAGGGCATTTCAGGCATATCAATCAAGACAAATAGAGGTGTGTTTAAGAAGTGATTCATTCCAATTTCACTCAAGAATAAAGTTTGTGTACAGGAACGTGTAGGAACTAGATATAGGAGTAGTCAATGTGACTGGACCTACTGGCAATTGGGAAGTTTGTGATCAGATCTGTAGTTGAGTAAGGCAATAAGAAAGTAGGATGTAATGTAAATCTCTCGAGGTAGTATGTTACTTAGGAATGCTTGCAGCTGCAAGTAACAGTAAACACTTTAAGAAAGTAGCTAACAATATTTTATAATTATCACATAACCCAAAACTGTGGCAGGCAGAAGTTGTTGGTTGGGTTCTGATGTCCTGTAATATCTGACAGGGATCCAGGTCTTTCTGCCTTTTTGCTCTGACCTCTTAGCACATGTTATTGGCTTCATCCTTCACAGTCACAAGATGACTGACACAGCTGCAGGTGTTTTATAGCCTCAGACAAAAGTAGGAATCATGGGTGCTATCTGTCGGGCAAAGAAAAAAAAAATTGCCTCTGTTGCTCTCATCTTTGATCTGTGCATTAGTTTGCCAGGGCTACTGTACCAAAACAAAATAACAGAAGTGTATTCTGGAGACCCAGCAGAAGATGCTTCCTCCCCTCTCTCCTGGGTTCTGGTGGTTGCTGGCAGTCCTGGGCATTCCATGGCTTGTAGCTGCAGCACTCCAATTTCTGTCTGTGTCTTCACATGGCCTTCTGCCCTGTGTGTTTTCTCTACATCCTCTCTCTGTTTGTTGACAACATCTGTATCTACTTTTTCTTATAAAGATGCCAGTCATTGGAATTTGGGTCCATTGTGATCTTGTATAAATTTATCTTAACGGTTACATCTGCAAAGTACATATTTTTAAATAAAGTCACATTCACAGGAATCATGGATTAGGACTTAAGTGTATCTTTTGGAGGGGGACACAATTCAACCCACTATCACTGGGAACAAAAGTGGTTCTCAGAATTTCTCGGGGGGCTTTCTTTCACAGCTCATGGCCATTTCGGAATCACTGCTCATCCCTAGGCCTGGGGCACATCCACCTTCTATGGATAGCAAGAACTCTCTGGTTGATACCTGACACAAATCAGAATTAAAATATCTGAGAAGAGGGAGAAGAGGAGGAGGCGAGGATGCTAAGTGGGCCACAGGGTCTGCCACATAGGGAGACTATTCCATGTATTTGGGCAAGTCATAAGGGACTGAACTAGCAAAGAAGTCATAATAGATTGGCAACTTTTGCAGAGTTAGTTCAATATACTATGGAAAACTGCAATTATGAGCACAAGGATGAGGCCTATTTAGAATCTGAAAATTAAGAATTTCTGTAACTTTGATATTAAATGAGTAAGTAGAGGGCAATTTAGAAAAGGTGAGCAATGGCCAAGCTATAGAGAGATGCATGGACCGATGAAGGCGTAGTTTTACTGCTCTTTATTAGTAATTCCTATTTCTAGTCTCCTCTGCTCACTCATCCACTCACAACCCCATTGCCAGAAAGTGCAGGTACGTAAATTAACACCTCATCTATTTCATTATGAGTCCCCATCATGACAATTTAACACGACATTCCAGGAAAACCTCCCCAAATGTCTTCATTTAAAACAAGCTATAGTTGTTATAGTAACACTGAGAAGAGGATTTCTATTTTCTTCACATTTTTTGACTTCCAAGTCTCATCCCAAACTTTTCACCATGCTAAACAAAGCTTTCCTTGAAACAATACATAGTAATCCCAATACTTTTACTGGATGTGTTTATGTTAGGATTATCCAATAAGCTCAAAGCCTTTAACAGTCTTATCTTAGGCCTGGTGCAGTGGCTCACCTCTGTAATCATAGCACTCTGGGAGGCCCAGGTGAGTAGATTGCCTGAGCTCACGAATTTAAGACCAGCTTGAGCTGGAGCAAGACTCCATCTCTAAAAATTATAAGGCTCTGTGGCTTGGGAGTCTGTAGTCAAGCTACTGGGAGGCTGAGAGCTGTGAGCTGTGATGCTATGGTACTCTACCAGGGGGGACAAAGTGAGACTCTATCTCAAAACAAAAACTAAAACAATGTTATCTCTTTGTTTAGTAGGAGACAAAAGAACATAGGGCTAATTATTTCCATTTTTTTGAATGAAAAGACTCAGGGATGAAGGAATCTGAAGGCTTGATGGGTGGTGCCAAGTCTAGGGAAGAAAAATTCTGACTTCCCCACCTCCTAAGAGTTAGAGTTTCATTTTCCTGTGGTTGGGGTACAAACACTGAGGAAGATTATTTAAAATATTTAATGACCTAAAATACACTTAAACTGAATTAAAGTAAGTTGTGTGCAAACACTGAGCACTCTATCTGCCATCAGAACATGATTTATGACACTTCCTTCCTCCCTAGTCTTGACCTGAGTGTGGATTTTTTTTTGTTAGCATTTAGATTGAATATGCTTGACTTTAAACACAGTAATATCACAGAGTGATTTGAATTAAGCCAGAAATGATTTTCTCTGTTCAACTGAGCTGCTGAGAAACTTGTTCTTATCTTCCCTGAGGATTGGCCATCCATGAGAAGGGAAGGGCTCATAGGTCACTCATTGAGAAAATTCAGAATCTATGCTTGAAATGTGGCTGTGTCTACTGGAGTGTGTGAGGAAATAGAAGTGGATTGAAATATGACGAACTGAGTTAGTAACTGAATTTATCATCTAGGAAGATTGATTCTTAAACATGCCACTGCTTTTCCTGGGGTTCTCTGGTGGGTCATGTCATCCCTTTGAACCTGTCTCCCCACTGACTGAGGTTATTATGGTAAAGTGAGTTACACAGTCTGTTAGGGCTTCAATTGTTTCTCCCCAAAGTCATGTTGAAGTCCTGAAGTCCTAAATTCTTAACCCCAAGTCACTTAGAGTGTGAACTTGTTTAGAGATAGAGTCTTCATATCATTAATAAAGCCCAAATGAGGTAATTGGTGTGGGCTGTAATCCAGTTTGACTTGTGTCTTTAGTAGAAATGAATCTTGGCCACAGGTATACACAGTGATGTGGAGACCAGGGGAGATGGACTTCTGCAAGTCCAGGAGAAATAGACCCTGCCAGTACCTTGACCTTAGACTTTTAGCCTTAGAGAAATGAGACAGTACATTTCTTGTCCTTAATGCCACCCCCTTTGGGGGGTACTTTGTTACAGTGGTCTTAGCCAGCTAGTACAGAGTTCTGTGATTCTACCCTATTTAACTGTGTCATCACAAATTTAGTACTACTGAGGAACATTTTGGTAAATGTTTATATATACACAATCCTACTGAGTTCTGACATTGTGCAAGGCAGGGATTATTTTCCTAATTTCACAGAGGTTAAATGCTCTGTCCCAACTTAAAGATAAGGAAAGATAGGCTTAAAATCACCCAGTGTTCTGGGGACCTATTGGGTTACAGATACGTGGTCTGCTTCCAAGATTAATGCTGTATCTTCTATTTTATGCTGCCTTGTGAAGGGTTCTAAGAGCCCATGTTACCATTATAACTAGCAAATACATGCTTAAAAAATAGATATAGGATAAGTCAAGGTGGCTGTCTCGGCTCGCTCTGCAGGCACTGTTCACAAATGGAGAAAATCCCATGGGCACGTTCCCTTATTAGTTTGTTTCACTTGCTTGCTTCTTTATCTCAATTTGGCTGGAAAGATGATCACTGATGCCAAAATCCCAAGGATGAAGAAAGTGAAATAGCCCGAATTGGTTGCAAACTATTGAAGGTGCATCTCCGAGGAGCCCATTTAATACATCAGGACACACAGTTCTGCCCTCACAGTGGGACGCGGGGCACTCATGCTGCTGGAGGGGCTGCTCGTTGGTAAAATCTGCTGGGAGGCTATTTGGAAGCATGTTTCAAAGCCTCTGTGCCTTCTGTCCTATAGTTCTACTCCTGGGAGTTTATTCCCCCAAAACAGCACAGACCAAAGTGGGCAGAATGTGTGTTCAAATGTCGCAGGCTGTTCAGGTTTCTACCTCAGAGGCAGGAGAGGGACGAGCATGGGGAGGAGGAACCCAGGACTTGGCGGTGCTGGCGCTGGAAGCCCCAGACTCAGGACTGACTGGTTCTCATGCAATCAGTACTGGTTACCATGCAGTCATGGTGACAGTGGATGTGAATACGTGTGCAGAAAACTTGTGAAGATGTGAATAACAGATACTAAGTAAAAAGAGAAAATATTCTAAAAGTAGTATGCACAATATGGCACACACGTCCATATGTAGGCGAAAGAGGTCTGTCCAGAAAGTATCCAGCCACATACTGTTAAAAATGGTCTTAGCGATGGCTGGGGGCTTTCCGGACAGCTCTCGTGTACACACATACATGTGTATGCAGGGACACATACAAGGAGTCCCCGGGTTATGGATGATCCCGGTTACAGAGTTCAGCACTTATGAACTGGCTCCCAAGGCTACCCACAGGATAATTTATAATTAAACAATTAAATTCATAATTGAGGAACTAGATTCTTCCACATGTGTCAACAAACCCGCACGGCCCGGCAGTTATTTGGAGCAGCGCCTTGTGAAGAGCATCACCTTTGTCCTCATTTTTTAATCTGATTTTGTGAGTCTGTGTTTCCCCTTATGACCGCACCCCCAAAGCAAAAGTCCACTGCAAATCAAGGTGCATCTGTGGTGAAAAGGAAAGTGATTACAGGGGTGACAGAGGTAGAAAGGACGAAACGTTTAGAGAAAAGCCAGAAGCCATCATTCCCGGGTTTGGAATGATGGAAACCTAAAGCCAGGTTTCCATCGCTGGACTATCAGAACAATTATAAAGGCCAAAGTGGGAACAACACAGCATGTGAAAGGCCGTGCTCCATGGAAAGCGTTAATTCTTACTAAGCAGAGTAGGGGGTTAATTATCAAGATGGCAGTGTTAGTATTGATTTGATCAAAATAAGAGTAACATTCCTATTAGCCTAGCATTGATGCAACATTAAAGGTGAATGTTAACCTTTAATAATTTTTTTTTGAAATTTCTCCTATCTAAACTTCATGTATGAATTTTTTTATGTTGTTGGTTTGAATTAAAAGAAAGAGCACAATAGTTCCTGTGACTTCTTATTACAGTACAGGGATATCATTATTATTCTTATCGTATTACAGTATATTATTGTCACCGCATACGAGCCCTTATAGGATTGTTGTTATTGTTACTAGCCTGAGTTGTATACAAATCCTACCTGAAGATTTTCTTAGGAGCGGATCTTGTCAGTAACCCAATTTCACCTGTATATACAAAGACATGTTTACATGTTCGTACTCAATTGAGGGGTGGCCGGGTCAGATGACAGCACCAAGTGCTAACTAACATTGTCCTAGAGTCAAAATATCATAGGTAAATAAGGCTTTTTCCTTTTGTTTTGCTTACAGGTAATTTCTGAAATTCCTAAATCGTATGTAACTGGAAAATGTTCTTCTTAGCAAAGTATCACAGGAATGGAAATAAAAGTATCCAATGTACACAGCCCTTCTATGAAACTAAATTATAGCTCTCAAATGAAAGATACAACTTAATTCTAGCCCAAGAATATGGGGAGGGGGTGGGGAAGGGGAGGGGAGAAGGGCAGCCGGGTGGTGGGAGGGGTGACCGAAAAGATCACCTATATATCTGTCTAACAAGGGTACAAGTGAACTTTTCTAGAACTAGAATATAAATGTTTTGACACAATGACTAAGAGAGTCTTTCAATAAAGATTTAATAAGTTAAGGTCTATAATATTTTAATGGTCATTATTTTTATTTTAATTTGTCATCCAGTTCTCCCAAATTCTTGGCTTACTAGAGCTAG
>CAUYQV010166822.1:0-18317 GCA_963574575.1 Galagoides demidoff
ACCTGTGGTCCCAGCTACTTGGGAGGCTGAGGCAGGAGACTCGCTTGAGCCCAGGAGTTGGAGGTTGCTATGAGCTGTGATGCCATGGCACTCTACCCAGGGGGATAGCTTGAGGTTCCGTCTCAAAAAAAAAAAAAAAAGTACAGAAAGAGAACTCTATCATGGATGTCAGAATAAGTTGTAAGATTATCAGGGCTCTTTTCTTTGAGACAGAGCCTCAAGCTGTCACCCTGGGTAGAGTGCTGTGGCATTACAGTTCATGGAGGGTGGATAGGATAGGGGAGGATAGTTGGGGCAACCTCCAACTCCTGGGCTCAAGTGATTCTCCTGCCTCTGCCTCCCCTGTAGCTGGGATTTCAGGCACCCACCACAATGCCCGGCTATTTTTTGGTTGCAGCTGTCATTGTTGTTTGGCAGGCCTGGGCTGGAGTCGAATCCTCTGGGTCAGGTGTATGTGGCTGGCGTCTTAGCCACTTGAGCCACAGGCGCCAAGCCTATCAGGGCTCTTGAGAAGGAAAACTCATGTCATCATTTGTGATCTCTCATAATGGTTACCATGCTATCAATACCAGAATTATAATTTCAGATAATGCCAGTGTTTGGGATAGAAACACTTTTGGGAGCTACCTTTTATGATTGTTACAAAATGAAATACACAACTCCTTGGCTAATTTTCCGAAGTTTAAATCCTCGCATCCTGTTTTTTTTTGAGATAGACCTCACTCTATTGCCCCAGGCTAGAGTGCCATGGTGTCAGCCAAGCTCACAGCAACCTCAAACTCCTGAGCTCAAGGGATCGGCCTACTTCAGCCTCTCAAGCAGCTGGGACTACAGGCGCTATAAGGCCTGGCTAATTTTTTTCCTTCATTTTCAGTAGAGAGGGGGCGTACTGGCTCAGGCTGGTTTGGAACTCCTGCGCTCAAGTGATCACGTGCCTGGGCCTCCTGAGAGTGCTGGGATTAGGGCCAGGCTTGGTGGCTCATGCCTGTAATCTCAGCACTTGGGAGGCCGGGATGGGGGTACTGCCCCAGCTCACAGGTTCCAGACCAGCCTGAGCCAGAGTGAGACCCTGTTTCTACAAATAGTCGGACACTGTGGTGGGCACCTGTAGTCCCAGCTACTGGGGAGGCAAGAGTATGGCTTAAGCCCAGGAGTTTGAGGTTGCTGTGAGCTATGATGCCCCAGGGCACTCTACTGAGGGTGACAAAGTGAGACTCAGTCTCAAAAAAAAAAAAAAGTGCTAGGATTATAGGCATGAGTCACTTCACCTGGCTAATTTCTCTATTTAGTAGAGCCAGACCCCGGCTCTTGCTGGGATTAAAGGCGTGAGCCACCGTGCCCTGCCTCAACTTCAACTTTCTGGATTTAACATCTCTTCCTCTTCATTCACATAATCACTGCCCTAAGGCATCTTCATTTCTTTTCCTTTTCAGGGGTCTACTGAGTGGTTTTCCTGCCTCTTGTGCTTAACCTTCTGAAACCCATCCTAACTTAGAGAACGAATCCTTCGAATCCTTTCTGGCTTAGGATCCTTCAAATGCTCGCAATTTCAACTTCAGACTTAATAGTCCCACTGTATCCAAAATCATTCCAAGTAATTGTACCAGAGTTCCTTAAATTTGGAAACATATTCACATCCTGGCCCTTTATTGTTTATACGCTTGGAATCCCCTCCCACACTCTGTAATCTGGATAACCCAAATTTACCTAACATTTCCACCTCCCACAGGCAAGTTGATCTCCAATCCTTTTCACCCCTACATTTTGGTATTATTTGCTTACACCTGTTTCTTCTAGGACACACTTAAGTCTTTCAGGGCAAAGCTGTGGCTATTCCTTCATCTTTTTATCCCTATCGTTTGGTAGTGTCTGCTAAGGAAAATCAGACTTACTCAGTAGCCCAAACATGTTTAGTAATCTCACAGACACACCACATACATACACACCGTTAGCTTTTGCTGTTTGATATAAATAACCCAGCTCATATATAGTGCTTACTATACACTAGAACATGTATAAGCTCATTAAATCCTTACCAAACTATGATGTGGGCACAATTTTTTTTTCTTTTTTTTGAGGGAGGATCTTACCTCATCATAGCTCACTGCAACCTTGAACTCCTGGGCTTAAGTGAACTTTCCGCCTCATCCTGCCTAGTAGCTGGGACTGTAGGTGACTGCCACCTCACCTGGCACAATTTTTTTTTTTTGTAGATAAGGGGTGTTACTATGCTGCCCAAGCGTGGGCACAAATATCAAGGTCACACATATCTATTAGGTTGTGGATCCCGGACAAAGTCCTGGCAGCGAGTCTCGCCCCAGTCTGATACATTTAACGTTTGTATACTGCGGAGGTTACTATTAATAGTAGTCAACAGGCACCCCGCGCGGGCAGGGGCTTTGGTTTTGTTTGGTTTTTCTTTGGCCCCGCCACATCCGGCATATGGGGCCAGCGTCCTACTCCTTGAGCCCAGACGCTGCCCAGCATTGGTTTCGTTCACTTTAGAACTTTTAGGGCTCAGACCAGGGCACACTGGGTGCGCTGAGGTAGCGAATCCTGGTAGGGCAGAAGCCTACCAGGCAATTAAGGGACTTTATGCCCCTGTTCACCCCTCCAACTTGTCTTCTCTTTCGTGGAGGGTTCTGCGCCTGCCCGCACTGCCCTCTCCAAGCAATCCCCTTGCCCACCCATCCTTGGACACACCCTCCGCTGCATTTTATTTAACGCTTTCTCTCTATGAAGAGACTGCTGGGTTTTTCATTCTTCAGCGACGCTGAGTCTCAATCAACGTGTGCGACCTACTCCAAACCACAAAGGGTCAGTGCTGGACCTGGCGCCCCTTCCCCGACCGGGGGACGCCCGCAGTCCCCCTCCCGGCCGCAGGGAGCCGATCTGGGGACGTTCCCCTCTGCGCGGCCGGCAGATTCTCAATTTTGAGGTCTCCATGTCCTCGAAGTGATCTTTCGTGGGAAGCAAAACATGCTGGCCCCAGACGACGCTCCGTGAAGTGTCCCTTCCCAACAACCTGGGAGTGGACGAACTCACTGCCAGGATTCGCCCCGTGTCGTTTGGCCCAGTGGTTCCGCCTCAGGGGCCGAGTGACCACCCCCTCGTCCGGCCCCGGCGCCGCTGCTGGCCAGACCTCCGCCCCCGGCCGCCGCGGTGCCGCCTCACAAAGGCCGGGACCGCCTCACCACGCGCAGGGATCCCGGGCCACGCGAGCTCCCTTCCCCCACTTGCCGCTGCAACCCGGGGCCCAGGCCCTTGCCTAGCCGCCACATTCGCCTTCCTGCGACCGCGGAGACAGAGGAGAGGTGGGGAGAAGCTCGCTTTCCCGGGGAGGGAGCGACCGTGGGTGCCTGCGCCGCTCCCCTGCAGCCCCCGCAGAGGAACTACTTTTCCGCTCCCGGGGAGGGACTACTTCCTCCTCCGCGGAGGCGCAGGGCCTGGCGGCGCGCACGGCATGGCGGCGGCAGCGGCGGCGCGCGCCTGAGGAGAGGGGACGCCGGCCCGGTCAGGCTTCGGCGCGGCCTACACACTTCGCTTGCCCGCTCGCCCCTCCCGCCCCGTGCCCGGCTATGGCGGAGCCCTCGTCCGCCCGACGTCCGGTGCCCCTCATCGAATCGGGTAAGATGCGCGGCCGCGCCACCCCTGCGCCCCCCGGGTCCCCGGCCCGTCCCCTCCGCACCCGGTCTTGACTCGGTTCCCCTGGTTTTCCCGCAGAGCTGTACTTCCTCATCGCCCGGTACCTATCGGCGGGCCCGTGTCGGAGAGCGGCCCAGGTGAGTGTGGGCCCGCGGGTGGCGGCCTCGGTTTCCCCCCTGCCTCCGGGGGTCTCGGGCGGAGGGCGGGGACGGAGCGGGCGATCCCCGAGCCGGACCCCACCCCTGACCGCGCGTCTCTCGGCTGCAGGTGCTGGTGCAGGAGCTGGAGCAGTACCAGGTCTGTGCCCGCCCGTCCCCGCGCGCCCCCCGCGTCCCTCGCGTCCCCCGCCCGACCTTGCCGGGAGGGATGCTCGCCCGCGCCCCTCACCCCCCGCGCCGGAGCGGCGGTCTCTAGTGTGCGTATCATGTCTTTCCAGCTGTTGCCGAAGAGGCTGGACTGGGAGGGCAACGAGCACAACAGGAGCTACGAGGAATTGGTGAGCATTGGACGCATTCCTTGCCCGCGTCCCCCGCGCCCCCGGCCCCGGGCCCCGCGCGCGGATCCTGCCCGGCGGCCGGAGCGTGTGCGGCGCGCCGGGGGCGGCTGAGGGGATAGCGGCCCTGATCCCCGGGAGGTGTGGTTCTGGTTTTGAGATTATTAGGTTTGTTTTGGCTGGAAACAGTCTAAGCGGGGCGACGCGGGGCCGGGGCGGGGCGGGGCGGGTCGGGTCGGGTCGCGCGGAGGACCTGCAGCGGGGCTCGGCGTCCAGGTGCGGCCGCCCACGGGCGGGTGGTCAGCACCGGCCGGCCAGTCAGCTGGGCTCTCCCAGCGCCTCCTGCCCCCGCAGCCACCCTTGTAATCCGGGCTCTGATTGGTCTCCTCTCTTCTGCCGGGGCCGGTTCTCCCGACCACTTGTTCCCTAGGAATAGAACCTTTGGAAGGTGGAGAAGGTTGCTGCTTTTTTTTTTTTTTCTTTCCCTTTTTTATCTAAAGACGTATTAAAAAATCTTACTGATTTGTGATAACGACGTTCGAATATTTTTGCTACTCTGTATGGAGAATATGAAGATTTATTTTGATAAATTTTACATAGGTGTGCGTAACAAGATAGGCTTTAAATAGGCAGGTCTTTTTTTTTTTTAAACTATTAACGTGCCTTTCACTTCTCTTTTACTTTATGAATCTGTTTAGCTAGTTGCTGTAACAATAATTTGGTTGTAGTTACAGTTCTATCATTTGCAGAGAATTGTTTATTTTTAGTGTAATAAAGCACTTTAAAGGAAAATATTTTCACCAATTTGTTTATTAGGACAAAGATTTTCTTTAGTTGTTAGGCCTTATTCAGCATCTTGTATAGAGAAAACAACTGGAAAAGAAAAAAGCTTCTAAATGATTTTTTACCAAGGTTCCTTTAAGATCTGTAAACAGAAGGTGATAGAATTTTATTACCATTCTTAAATTAAACAAAAAGAAGTAAACCAAGGGATTTATCTATATGAACAATTGAGCTCAGTGAAAGTAACAAAGAGGGGCAGCGCCTGTGGCTCAGTGGGTAGAGCACCGGCCCAATATACTGAAGGTGGTGGGTTTGAACTCAGCCCTAGCCAAACTGCAACAAAAAATAGCCAGGTGTTGTGGTGGGCGCCTGTAATCCCAGGTACTCCGGAGCTGTGACGCCAGGGAACTCTACTTAGTGAGACTCTTCCCCCCCTCCCCCCCCAAAAAAGAAAACAATCAGTAACAAAGAATCCTAATATTTGTCTTTGAGTTTTTGGGGTTTTTTTTGGGACAGAGCCTCAAGCTGTCCCCCTGGGTAGAGTGCTCTGTCATCACAGCTCACAGCAACCTCCCACTCCTGGGCTCAAGTGAGTCCCTTGCCTCAGCCTCCCAAGTAGCTGGGACCACAGGCGCTCTGCCACAACACCCTGCTATTTTTTGGTTGCAGCCATCATTGTTTGGTGGCCTGGGCTAGATTCAAACCTGCCACCTTAGGTGTATGTATGTGGCTGGCGCCTTAGCCACTTGAGCCACAGGCGCCGAGCAGTCTTCTTTGAGTTTGAAGTAAACACTGAATAATTTTGAGACTGGTGTGGTGGGTCACACCTGTAATCTCAGGACTTTGGGAAGGTGAGGCTGGAGTATCACTTGAGGCCCGGAATTGTAGAATTAGCCTGGTCAACATGAGATCCATTTCTATAAAAACCAGAAAAAGTAGCCAAGTGTTGTGCACCTGTATTCACAACTACTTCTTAAGCCTAGGAGTTTTAGTCTGTATTGAGCTATGATCGCATTACTACCCTCTCACTCTTGCTTAGGTTGGTCTTGAATTCCTGGCCTCAAGCAATCCTCCTGCTTCAGCCTCCTCAAATTCAAGGATTACAGGTGTGAGCCTCTTGCCTGGTCGTTTTTTTGGCTTTTGCTATGAGAATTGCTTACATCTCTGCTTAAAAACTTATTTTATTAATGATTTCTTTGGTATATGGGTTTTTTTTTTTTTTTTAAGAGACAGAGTCTCACTTTGTCCCCCTCGGTAGAGTGCTATGGTTTCACAGCTTATGGCAACTTCCAGCTCTTGAAGGACTTAGGTTGATTCTCTTGCCTCAGCCTCCCAAGTAGCTGGGACTACAGGCGTCTGCCACAACGCTCGGCTATTTTTCTGTTGCAGTTTGGCCGGGGCCGGGTTTGAATCCACCACTCTCGGTATATAGGGCTGGCGCCCTACTCACTGAGCCATAGGTGCTGCCCTGGTATATGACTTTGATTTGGCTGTGACATATCTATCTTTGCCTGATGGGTATCTTCTTCTTACTTTACCTTCCTCTTTCCACCTCAGCACTCAACAGATGATGATAAACCTGTACAGAGGAGACTTATTCTCTTATTAGTGTATACGTATAGTTTCTAGGCCTCCAAAGTTGTTTTTTTGTTTTTTGTGACAGTCTCATGTTGTCACCGTAGTAGAGTGCTGTGGTGTCATATCTTACGGCAACCTCAAACTCCTGGGCTCAAGCGATTCACTTGCCTCAGGTTCCCAAGTAGCTGGGACTACAGGTACCCACCACAACGCCCAGCTGTTTTTAGAGATGGGGTCTCCCTGTAGCTCTGGCTGGTCTCAAACTGGTGAGCTCAAGCAATCCACCTGCCTCAGCCTCCTAGAGTGCTAGGACTACAGGCATGAGCCACTAAGCAGGGCCCAAGTTTTCTTTGAGAAGCATTCCAAAGGCAGGTGTGGTGGCTCACGTCTCTAATCCTAGCACCCTGGGAGGCTGCGGCTGATGAAGACCAGCCTGAGTAAGAGCAAGACCCCATCTCTTAAAAAGAAAAAAAAATGGGGCGGCTCCTGTGGCTCAAAGGGGTAGGGTGCTGGCCTCAAATGCTGGACCTGGTGAGTTCAAACCCAGCCCTGGCCAAAAACTAAAAAAAAAAAAAAAATAGCCGGGCATTATGGCGGGTGCCTATAGTCCCAGCTTACTGGGGAGGCTGAAGCAAGAGAATCACTTGAGCCCAGGAATTTGAGGTTGCTGTGAGCTATGACATCATAGCACTCTACTGAGGGCGATAAGGTAAGAGTCTTTCAAAAAAAAAAAAGCATTCCAAAGGTACACAACTGAGAATAATACATCATATCCCTATGTAGGAGTAATATTGACAAATTTGAATTTTGAATTTGTTTTACTAATTTGTTGTATTTGTATTTGGTTTGATTTCTACTTGAGGTATATTCCTTTTTAAAAAAAATAAAAACAGTTAATAGAGATCTTAAAGAAAGGTTTGGTGCCTGTGGCTCAGCTGCTAGGGACCTGGCCACATACACTGGAGGTGGCGAATCCAGCCTGGATCTGCCAAACTGTAATGAGATAACTACAGTCAAAACATAGCCGGTCGTGGCAGGTGCCTGTAGTTCCTGCTGCTTAGGAGGCTGAGGCAAGAGAATCACTTAAGCCCAAGAGTTTGAGGTTGCTGTGAGCTGTGACTTCATGGCACTCTACCAAGGGTGACATAGTGAGACTCTGTCTCAAAAAAAAAAAAAAAAAGAAATCTTCAAAAAAAAAGGCCTAGGCTCAGGGCCTGTGGCTCAAGTGGCTAAGGCACCAGCCACATACACCTAAGGTGGCGGGTTTGAGTCCAGCCCAGGCCCGCCAAACAACAATGATGGCTGCAACCAAAAACTAGCTGGGTGTTGTGGCGGGCGCCCGTAGTCTCAGCTACTTGGGAGGCAGAGGCAGGAGAATTGCTTGAGCCCAGGAATTAGAGGTTGCTGTGAGCTGTCCCCCAGGGGGACAGCTTGAGGCTCTGTCTCAAAAAAAAAAAAAAGAAAAAGGGCCTAAAGAATATTACAGTTTCCCCCTCTTCTCCAGCTCCGTTGTTTTAAAGCAAATTCCAGATAGTTATTCATTTCATTGGTTTATGCTGGAATATTTTAGGGCAAATTCCAGACATTTAATTTCATCTCTAAATTCTTTGGAGTATAGCTCTAAAATGCAACTGCTGCTTCTACGGTCAAGTTCTAGTATTGTAGAATCAATATTTGCTTTTTGTGCTTTGGATTTACATTTAGTTTGTTCCTGATGGTTGGTCTTCAGACACGATTCATGCACTGCATTGATTTTATTTTAAATCTGTTTTTATCTTGAGTAGTTTTGTTTCTGCACTAATGATTTGCTGGAGACTGAGTCATTTGTTCTGTAGAATTTTCCACATTCTGGATTTTTTTTCTTATGTTAATTTATTCTTTCTCACTGATTTTCATAACCTTGTGTTAGAATCATCTGAGAAACTTTATAAAATGTGGATATATTAGCCATTCCCCAAATTAGTTAAATCACAATCTGCAGTGGGACTGGACATCGGTATTTTGAAAAAGCTTTTCAGGTGATTGTAATATTGGCATTTGCAAAGCTGCCATTTTTCTTAGATTTGTAATCATGCTCTAGGGGCTGAAAGTATTCTTGGGACTTTTGCTTCATGGAAAAATTAAGACTGGTTATAGTTTAATACCTAACCTTGTATAAGCTGTTGGGCCTGTCAATTCATGGAATTTAATCTTCATGTACGTAGGTGATGAAGGGGAAGAAGGAAATAGAACCGTAGAATTGTGCGTGAGAATTGGGAAGAAGTAGGTTTATAAAGGAGGGGCTTATTTAAATAGGGGAAAGAGATTAAGAGACAACAATTAATGTCATAACATTTTTGTAGGGCAATTTCTGTAAACAAGTAAAAAAAATCCTTAGGGAGCTCATTGTCATTAATTTTTTTTGAGGAGGTTTTTTGTGTGAGGTGTAGATAGACTTAAAGGTTATTTATGTTGAACTCAGCATTTGGCTTGTTGAAGTTATAAGTAGTTTTCTTAAATCTTCAATTATAAGTCTTATCAATCTAGTAATATTTATAGAAACAAGTATATTTGTGTTTATTGTTTGGTTAATGTTTAATTCACAGTAGAAATTTAATCTTAAAATATTTAATATCACTTAAATTTTTGTGGGCATTTTATATGGCAGTTTACAAATATATTATTTTTATCTCTTTAGCAGGGTAAACGTTGACAAATGTAAATAGGGTCTTTCCAAACACTTAACCCTTAGAATTTTTTTTTTTTTTTTTTTGGAGACAGAGTCTCAAGCTGTTGCCCTGGGTAGAGTACTGTGGCATTACAGCTCATAGCACCCTCCAACTTTTGGGCTTAAGTGATTCTCTTGCCTTAGCTTCCCAAGTAGCTGGGACTACAGGCGCCCACCACAATGCCCGGCTGTTTTTTTTTTTTTTTTTTTTTGGTTGTAGTTGTCATTGTTGTTTGGCAGCCTAGGCTGGATTTGAACCCACCAGCTCTGGTGAGCTACAGGCATTAAGCTAAGGTGACAAGACGTCCTGCTTTTGGTGGGACAGTCCCGATTTTAAACAATTTGTCCTACGTCCTTTGGCATTTTTAAAAAGTCCTGATTTTTGGAAAGAATGCAGGACAAGCTAGGGTGGTGCCGGAGAATGGGAAGGGAATATACGGCTGCTGAAAAGGTTAATGTAACTCCATTTGGGAAGGAAGAGGTTAAGGTAACTTCATTTGGAAATGAAAAGGCTAATATAAACTCCCTACTCCCCTCCTATGCAAGGTCACCTAGGTGGAAGATACTGGCTCCCTCCCTCACTTCTAGGCAAGGACAATTAGCTCAGAAGGAGTCAAACTGTCTGGAACAAACAAGTAGCTCCCCTCCCCCCACCCCCAGGGTCCCTAACCATAAACAGCACAGCCAATTGGCCGCCCCCGCCATTTTAAAATCTGGTCACCTTACACTAAGCTTTCTTTTTTTTTTTTTTTTTTTTTTTTTTGAGACAGAGACTCAAGCTGTCCCCCTGGGTAGAGTGCCGTTGCATCACAGCTCACACCAACCTCCAACTCCTGGGCTCAAGCGAGTCTCCTGCCTCTGCCTTCCAAGTAGCTGGGACTATAGGTGCCCGCCACAACTCCTGGCTTTTTTTTTTGTTTGTTTGTTTGCAGCCATCATTGTTGTTTGGTGGCCTGGGCTGGATTCAAACCCGCCACCTTAGGTGTACGTGGCTGGTGCCTTAGCCACTTGAGCCACAGGCACCAAGCCACACTAAGCCCTCTTATAAAATTATAATATTTCAGATTTATTTTGTAATGTTTTTACTCTATCAAACATAAAAGATGCTTATTACAAAACTTGTTAGTATATCAAAATAAATATAACTATGTGAGCTCATTCATACCTTTTTTTTGAGATCATTTCATTCTGTTGCTCCAAGCTAGAGTGCTATGGATCACAGCAGTCTCAAACTCCTTGGGCTCAATTGATCCTCTTGCCTCAGCCTCCAGAGCAGCTGGGACACAGGCGTCCACCTTGATGCCTAGCTAACTTTTCTATTTTTAGTAGAGATGTAGGTCTCATTCTTACTCAGGTTGATTTTTTTTTTTTTTTTGCAGTTTTTGGCTGGGGCCAGGTTTGAACCCACCATCTCTGGTACATGGGGCTGGCGCCCTACTCCTTTGAGCCATCTTGAGCTCCTGAACTCAAGCATTCTCTGGGATGTGGCCTTCCAGAGTGTTAGCATTACCAGCATGAGCCACTGCACCCTGCTTTTTTTTTTTTTTTTTTTTTTTAAAGGGACATTGTCATACTTGGTTGCTTTGGCTAGAGTGCCAGAGTGTCAGAGTTCAAGCAATCCTCCTGCTTCAGCTTCCTGAGTAGCTGGGACTATAGGTACTGGCCCCAAGGCCCAGCTAGTTTTTCTATTTTTGATAGAGGTTGTGTCACTTTCTTGCTCAAACTGGTCTTTAACTCCTAAGCTCAAGCAATCCTCAGGTCTCAGTCTCCCAATGTGCTGGGATAGCGAGCCACTGCCTCTGGCCCTCATCCTGATTTTTGTTTATTTGTCAACCTTCTTGGGTTGAGAATTAACTCCCCCAGCCAATGGGAGAAGAATATTATCATCTTGAGTACTCTACAGGATTAATGAAAGAATGTTATGATAGAAAATTACAGGCCAAGACTTGGAACTTTTGTGCATTGCTAGGCACAACCTACTTGAATTCTCAGGTTGAACTTTTCTTATAGTGTAAGGCTGCTTATTTACCCATCTAAAACAAAAACCTCTTTTACAACTTTGTGTCCCCCAGGTGGAGTTAATCCTATTACTATTTAATTTTTAGTGTGAGACTGAAGACCCTTCCTCTTAAGGTTAGCTAATTTTTTCCTCTATGCATTCTGTATTTTCTATTTAGAGAAATTCTTTTTATCTAAATCTTTTGTATTTGTCTAATTGTCAAAAAAACTTCTCTGTTACTAGATAGGCTTGTTGTATTACCTCAAAACTTAAAATTAATCACATTAACTAGGAATTCTTAATCTTCCTGAATAGTGGAAGTCTTAATGAAAACTGTTAGGTTACAGAAAAGTGATTCTTCTCTTTATAGAAGCCATCTTGCCATTTCCCTAATTTGGTTTATTTAAATATTGAACCTTTTTAGATAACTTAGGTCAATTAGTATAGTTATTTTTATTTATTTATTTATTTTTGAGACACAGTCTCAAGCGGTTGCCCTGGGTAGAGTGCCATGGCATCACAGCTCACCACAACTTCAAACTCTTCGGTGTAAATAATTCTCTTACCTCAGCCTCCCAAGTAATTGGGACTACAGGCACCCACCACCACACCTGTCTATTTTTTTGTTGTTGTTGTTGTTGTTGCAGTTGTCATTGTTGTCCAGCTGGCCTTGGCTGGGTTTGAAACCGCCAGCCTTCGTGCATGTGACTGGCGCCCTACCCACAGAGCTACTGGCACTGCCCAATTAGTATAATTAACAATGATTATTTATGTATTTTTTTTGAGACAGAGCACCCATCACAACGCCTGGCTATTTTTGTTCTTTTAGGTGGCTGGCACCCTACCCATTGAGCTATAGGCGCCACCCATTAATGATGATTTTTACTTGAAGATTTACATTACTGTTGAGTTTGTAGGTTTGTGATTTTTCTTGCTATGTTGGAATTACTTTTCCTTCTCCTTCCTCTCCCTTCTAATACTGACTGTGCATAGCTGTTAATCTACAAAAGTTGTTAGACTCCTTCATATTAACACTTTAAAGCACAGATACTGATACTAAGGAATTTAGGCTGAGCGTGGTGGTTCGTAACTGTAATACCTGCACTTTGGGAGGCTGAAGTGGGAACATTGCTGAGCCCAAGAGTTGGAGATCAGCCTGAGCAAGGGAAACCCCCAAACCCTCGTGTCTCTACTGGGAAAAAAAATTAGAAAAATTAGCTGGGTGGTGTGCATCTGTAGTCAGAGTCCTAGTTAATGGGAAGGTTGAGGCAGGAGGATTGTTTGAGCTCTGATGATGCTTCTGCACTCAAGACTGGGTGACAAAGTAAGACTCTGTCTCAAAAAACAATGAGAACAACAAAAACAAAATAAAGTGGTTTTGAGACAGAGTCTCAAGCTGTTATCCTGGGTTGAGTGCTGTCGTGTCATAGCTCACAGCAACCTCCAACTCTTGGGCTCAAAAGATCCTTTTGCTGGGCAGTGCTTGTGGCTCAAAGGAGTAGGGCGCTGGCCCCGTATGCCGGAGGTGGTGGGTTCAAACCCGGCCCTTGCCGGAAAAAAAAAAAAAATCCTCTTGCTTCAGTTTTTCTATTTTTTTTAGTAGAGACAGGGTCTCACTTTTGTGCAGGCTGGTCTTGAACCCATGAGCTCAGGCAATCTCCACCCACCTTTGCCACCCAGAGTGCTAGTACAGGTGTGAGCACATACCTAGCAAAAAATAAAGAAATTTTTGAGGACTATCTCAGTATTTTTTAGAAATGGAATCTTGCTGTGTTGGCTAAGCACAAACTCTTGGGTTTAAGCATTCCTCTTTTCTCAGCCTCCCAAGTAGCTAGGCCCAGCTGTCTTCAGTTTTGATTTGCCTTCTGACTTTTGTGTTGGAATGTGTGTGAGGTATAAATCAGATTGAAAAGTTAAAGATATATTATCTAGTCTTTTCTGTCACCAGAACTTAAGAATGTAATCTTTGTATTGGATCCAGGCTTATTTTACATTTTGATGCATTATTAAGAAGAGAAAATGAGGGTGGCACCTATGGGTCAGTTAGTAGGGTGCCGGCCGCATATACCGAGGGTGATGGGTTCAAACCTGGCCCCGGCCAAACTACACCAAAAAAAATAGCCGGGCATTGTGGCGGGCGTCTGTGGTCCCAGCTACTGGGGAGGCTGAGGCAAGAGAATCACCTAAGCCCAGGAGTTGGAGGTTGCTGTGAACTCTGATGCCACATCACTCTATCGAGGACTACAAAGTGAGCCTCTGTCTCTAAAAAAAAAATTGGTGAGAAAATGTAAGTCTGTGATTGTATGTTTCAGAGTTCCTTTGGAGCTGTGTTTCTTAGAGAGTTTGAAAATGTGGATCATTGTTGGTATCACAGTGCTTTGGGCATTAGCAGATGGGAGCTAGGGATACTGTCTTAGTCCATTTGGGTTGCTGTGTGTATATTTTTTGCTTTTTAAAATGAAACAGGTTCAGAAGGTATGTTTGTTATAAAGGAATAACTGAAGTAGGGTAATTTATAAAGGGAGAGATTTATTTGGCTTAGGGTTCTGTAAGATTGTATAAGAAGCATGGCACCAGCACCTGTTTCTGGTGAGGGCTTCAGGCTGCTTCCATTCCTGGTGGAAGGCAAAGGGAGCCAGCTTGTGCAGAAATCATGGGAGGAGGAAGGAGGTGCCAGTCTTTTTTTTTTTTTTTTTAAAGACAGAGTCTCACTTTGTCATCCTTGGTAGAGTGCTGTGGTGTCATAGCTCACAGCAACCTCCAACTCTAGTGCTCAAGTGATTCTCTTTTCTCAGGCTCCTGAGTAGCTGGGACTAAGGTACCCCCTACAAATGCCAGCTAGTTTTAGAAATGGGGTCTTGCTCTTGCCCAGGCTGGTCTGGAACCTGTGAGCTCAGGGAATCCATCCGCCTTGGCCTCCCAGAATGCTAGGATTACAGGCATGAGCCACAGCTTGCTGGCCTAGTACCGGTTCTTTTTAACAACCATCTCTTAGGGAAACTAATAGAGCAAGAACTCAACATGGTGAGGACTGCACCAAGCCACTTATAACCCAAACATCTCCCATTAGGCTTTGCCTTCAACATTGGAGATCAGGCGGTGCCCATCGTAGCTCAGTGCATAGGGTGCTGGCCCCATATACTGAGGCTGGCGGGTTTGAACCTAGCCCTGGCCAGCTAAAATAACAATGGCAACTACAACAAAAAAAAAAGCTGGGTGTTGTGGGGGGCATCTGTAGTCCCAGCTACTTGGGAGGCTGAGGCAAGAGAATCTCTTCAGCCCAAGAGTTTGAGTTTGCTATGAGCTGTGATGCCACAACACTCTACCCAGGGCAACAGCTTGGGATTCCGTCTCAAAAAACAAAAACATTTGGGATCAAATTTCAATATGGAATCTGGTGGGGTCAAATATCCATACCATATCAGTTTACTATATGTCCTGAATATGCTGGAGAGTACTGCATAGTGATTATTATCATTCCTTGAATGCTGGTATCATTATGCTTGAGATGCCCTGGGTTTGCTGCTTTAAAATTTATTGCAGATATTTCAGGCCAGGCGAGGTGGCTCAGGCCTATAGTGCTAGCACTCTGGGAGGCCAGCAGATGGATTGCCTGACCTCATAGGTTCCAAACCAGCCTGAGCCAGACTGAAACCTTGTCTTCTAAAAAAAAAAAAGTAACCGGGCCTTGTGGCGGATGCCTATAGTTCCCAGCTACTCAGGAGGCTGAGGCAAGAGAATCGCTTGAGCCTAAGAGTTTGAGGTTGCTGTGATGCTACAGCACTCTCCCAAGGGCCACAAAAAGAAGAAAAATTTATAAGCGATATATTCACATCAGGTAATGTTGGCCATATTCATGAATTATATTTACAAGGTTACCTGTTGCATTTTTTTTTTTTTGTTCAATATATATTTATTGAATCACATATGGGCAAGAGACTCTGGCAAGTACAGCATATGTTAAAATTATGGTGATAAAAAGAAAAAGTAATAGACGCTTATATAGTCAAGGTTGCCTAAGAAATCAGCAATCTAACAGAAGAAAAATGAATCTAGACTCTAGTTCTCAATATTTGCACAGAGAAACCAACTTAGGTCATAGTGAGACAAATGTCTGACTCCACGTGTTTTTTTTTTTTTTTTTTTTTTTTTAGTTAGAGTCTCATTATGTTGCCCTTGTTAGAATGCTGTGACATCACAGCTCACAGCAACCTCAAACTTTTGGGCTCAAGCGATTCTCTTGCCTCAGCCTCCCAAGTAGCTGGGACTATAGGTGTTTGCCACAGTGCCTGGCTATTTTTTTGTTGCAGTTGTCATTGTTGGTTAGCTGACCCAGGCTGGGTTTGAACCCATCTACTTCGGTGTATGTGGCTGGTGCCATAACCACTATGCTACGGACACTGAGCCCATTTTTGTTTTTGAGGTGTAATTGAAATGCAATAAAATGCATACAGTAAAACCTTCATAATTGACCAGCCCCCTGCACTGACCACCTCCTTAGGTTGACCTAATTTTCATAGGCCAGACATGTGCAACGTGTATGTACATGTATCAGTACAGTAGGCCTAGTTCCTTATGTCGACCACCTCTGTATGTTGTCTAGTTAGTTACAATCCGTTGTGTGGTCAACTTACAGAAGTAAGTTATGTTTAAAGTATTGATAAATCTTGACATCTTAAACTGTGAACCTATCATTACAATAAAGGTAGTATAGATGTCTGTCACTCCCCCAAAAGTTTCCTCTTGGTCCTTTGTAATTCCTCCTGCTTTTCTCTTTAACCATCACAACCCCTTTTCTGTTATCTTGTTACTATATGTTGGTTTCCCTTTCCTAAAGTATAATATAAATGAAACCATACATTGTATTCTCTTTTTCTGGCTTCTTTCAGCATAATTTTTTTTCTCTTTCTCCCTTTTTTTTTGAGACACAGTCTCACTTTGTCATCCTTGGTAGAGTGCTGTGGTGTCATAGCTCACAGCACCCTCCAACTCTGGAGCTCAAGTGATCCTCTTACCTCAGTTTTTCTATTTTTAGTAAAGATCCAGGGTCTCACTTTTTGCTCAGGCTGGTCTCAAACTCATGAGTTCAAGCAATCCACCCACCTTGGCCTCCCAAGTGCTGGTATTAGAGGTGTAAGCCACTACACCTTAGCCTAGATAATTTCTTTATCACTGTATATACTGCGATGTGTTTATTAACCTGGCAGTAGGTGTTTCTGTACTCACTTTTCTTTCTTCTTTGGAAAGAAAGTTGCTAAGAACATTCATATTCAAACCTGTATGTGGACATCAGGTATAATTCTTCATAGATGAATACCTGGGCGTGAAATAGCTGAATTACATGGTAGGTGTATGTGTAACTTATTAAGAAACTGACCCGTTTTCTAACGTGGTTTTACTGTTTTGCTATCGTCAGTTTTTCCATGTTCTTCCAGCTTTAGTCTGCTCTTTAAAAGTTTAGCAATTCTTGGAGGTGCCTGTGGCTCACTGGGAAGGGCACCAGCCCCATATACCGAGGGTGTTGGGTTCAAATCCGGCCCTGGCCAAACGGTGACAAAAAATAGCCAGAGATTGTGGCAGGCGCCTGTTGTCCCAGCTACTCTGGAGGCTGAGGTGGGAGAATTGCCTAAGCCCAGGAATTAGAGGTTGCTGTGAGCTGTGTGACGCCATTGCACTCTACTGAGGGCAAAGCGATAAAGTGAGACACTGTCTTTACCAAAAAAACCCCCAAAAAACAAAGTTTAGCAATTCTAATGTGTGTAATAGTATCTTGTTATGGTTTTAGTTTGTATTTCTCTATAACTGTTAATGATCTTGATTTTTCATTTTTTTCCCCATCATCTGTCTTTATTTTTTTCTTTTTTGTAGAGACAGAGTCTCACTTTATTGCCCTCAGCAGAGTGCTGTGACGTCATGCTGCTCACAGCAACCTCCAACTCCTTGGTTTAGGCAATTCTCTTGCCTCGGCCTCCTGAGTAGCTGGGACTACAGGTGCCCACCACAACGCCTGGCTATTTTTTGTTGCAGTTTGGCCAGAGCAGGGTTTGAACCCACTACCCTCTGTATATGGGGCTGGTGCCCTGCCCATTGAGCCTCAGGTGCCATCCTGGTCATCTGTCTTATCTTCTTTGAAGTGTCTGTTCAAATCTTTTGTTCATGTTATAAAATAAGTGGTAGTTGTCAGGTTTGAGTGTTCTTTATGTAGCCTGGATACAAGTCCTTCAGTATTTTCTGTCTGAAGCTGTCTCTTTTTTCTCAACAGTGACTTTAGGAAAACACAGATTGTTGGCTGTGTGAGGTAGCTCACACCTGTAATCCTAGCACTCTGGGAGGCTGAGGCAGGTGGATTGCCTGAGCTCAGTTTGAGACCAGCCTGATCCAGTGCAAGACCTCATCTCTTAAAAAAAAAAAAAAATAGCTGGGCTTTGTGGCAGGCCCCTGACGTTCCAGCTACTAAGCAAGAGAATAGTTTGAGCCTAAGAGTTTGAGGTTGCTGGGCAGTGCCTGTGGCTCAGTGAGTGGGGCACTGGCCCCATATACCAAGGGTGGCAGGTTCAAACCTGGCCCCTGCCAAACTGCAAAAAACAATTAAAAAAAAGCTGAGTGTTGTGACAGGTGCCTCTAGTCCCAGCTACTCAGGAGGCAGAGGCAATAAAATCACCTAAGCTCAAGAGCTGGAGGTTGCTGGAAGCTGTGATGCCAGGGCCTTCTACCAAGGGGGACAAAGTGAGACTCTGTCTCTAAAAAGAAAAGAAAAAACAGTTTGAGGTTGCTGTGAGCTGTGATACTATGTTACTCTACTGTCTCAAAAAACAAACAAAAAAACTTGATAAAAGTCCAGTTTATCAATTTGTTCTTTTGTGGATTGTGCTTTTGATATCATGTTAGGAATTTTTCTCTAACCCGGAGTCAAAAAGTTTTTCCTCCAGTATTTTGGTTTTTTTTTTTTTCCTTTTTTTTTTTTATTTTTTAATTTTTTTTTATTGAATGGTAACTATGTACATTAATGCACTTCTGGGGTACAGTGTGGGGTTTTCACATGCAATCCGAAATACTTCCATCAAACTGATCAACACAGCCTTCATGTCATTTTCTCAGTTATAGTTTTAAAA